>KI628843.1:0-28701 GCA_000503235.1 Sclerotinia borealis F-4128
AAATAATTAAATATTAAAAAAAGGATATTAGAAATTAGAATAAATATAAAATAGAGGGATTTTTGATTGAAAATGGTATTAATTCTGAAATTGATTTAGGGATTTGGGAAAGATTTAAAATATCAGAAAATATTAAGGAAAGTTTTATTATCTTTTCAAAAGTTTTTGATATTAATATCAATATAATATTCGATATATAAGTAAAATCATTTTTGAATCTCAATTTCGAAGATAATTAGTTTATTATTATAATTACTATATAATTAGATAATATATTATATTTTATTTTTATATTTTCAAATCATTATTTACTTTTTTTTTCAAAAAATGATCTTTATTATCAAAATCATATCATTTATTCCAGAAAATCAATTTGATTATATTAATAATAATATTATTATTATTAATCTCTTTCCCCTCTATTTTAGTAATGCTTTTTATTAGTCTAAGAATCTTATTATATTGCAATTTATTTTATTATTATTATCAAAGAAAGCTATCTCTCTCCCAAAGGATTTTTAAACCGATTTATAACCCGATGTTATTTTACTAAATTATACAATATAACAAAAACCTTTGAAAAATATATCAGATCTTATTCTTTAACAAATTCGGATTGAAACTATTAAAAACTGTAATCGAATAAATACTAAATATACTAAAAACTATCAAATCAACATTTTTGTTATTAGGAATATTGTAATATTAATTATAACAAAAGGAACAAGGATAAATACTAATAATAAGAAATTGTTTATATATATTATTGTTTAGGAATATTTCTATAAATATTATATTCAAATAGAATATAGAATTCTTATTCAATTAATATCTATTCGAAAACTAAATGAGGTTTCTTTTTCGATTGTTAATAATATTAAGATTTTTATTAATATAATAACAAAAAAACCTTAATAGCAATGAGAATATTTATATTATATAAATATAAGATCAAATATTATAATAATCGATACAATTATTTCAAGAATAAACAAAAATACTTGGTTTATTGTTATACAAATAATGATTTTGATTATAGCTATCTTACTAATTTAATTTTGTATATTGAAAAAGTATTTCTAACAAAAGAAAAGGATATTGGAATAGTTAATAATAAAAATGATAATAATATAATTGAGAATAAAAATGATAATAAGATTGATAATAACTCTATACCTATTTGTAGAAATAAACACTAACAAATGAATATTATAGGAAAATTAATTTAATATATATATACTAATTTATTATACAATATACTAACTTATTACATAATACCCTTAAGTTGATTTTGGAAAAAATAGGATATTCCGAAATGCCCTGATTCATTTCGGATCATTCTTATGAATTGTATAAGCTAGTTTATTCCGAAATGAATTAGTTTATTCTGAAACCTAGCTTATTTAGCAATAAGCTAAGTGCATTTCACAATAGGGATATTGAGCTATAGCCCGGAACATATATCATTATATGAAATTCAGAACTAAAGAGTGACGTTATTGTGACAGTGAGGTTGAGGTTGAGGTTGTACTCGAGTAATACAAAGATATGTAAGAAGCAGGGTCGAGTTGGTCGAGTTGTAGATAATCCGGGTAAAATAGATCGCCGGAAGTAGTTCCGAAGGCTGAGAACAGGGGCTCGGCAGGACCCACTCGGCACGGCTCTTGCAATTAGCTGTTATATACTCGAGTAGATCTTTTTAGATTTAGACTTCTACTTCAAGATATCTATTACTGGAGTACTAGATGAACGCATCGCTGTCATGATGGCGCAGTTCTAGGTAAATATAAATATAAATATAAACAAACATAGCTTCAATTGAAACCCTCCTCCTTTTCTAGAGATTACTCGGACATAACCTATTAGGAATATAAAGTACCAACGGCAAAGAATCGGAAAATTTCAGCCCCCGTTTATCGTTATGTCCCTGCGATTTACTCTTACTAACCAATAAACACCAATATTAGCCTCTCTTTTACCCGATTCGTAAATTAACCCTGTATTCAGCGCGCCACCAAAATCCCAATTCATGGCCTACGGCGAAGAATATGCACCATTTCTGTCGAAACGGGCACTTTTAAAAAACCATGGAGCAGCCCCTCGACCGTTTTACTTCAACATCATTTATTGTTGTTATCCGATTTCTCTTGGCATCAAAAGGTTGAATAGTCATGATGCAGGTGGGATGTTTGATTGAATGAAATGGGATGCGAGGGGATTGAGAAGAAGTCGAAGAAGATCCAGTTGTAATGGCGATTTTGAGTGTAATCACTGAAGGTTTGAGGCTGGAGTTCAAGAGAGGATTGGTATGGTTCCACCGGATGTTTTACATTTTTTTCACTGGAAAATTGGGATTCGCTAACATTTCGATTGTTCTTTGGGTCTGTAGAATCAGAGTTCTGATCCAAGAGTCGGTTCTTCGAGAGATAATTCTACGAGTTCGAGCTTAGCTGCTGCAGCATCAGGGTCAAATTCCTCGTCATTCTCAGCACTGTTTTCCACTCTAGTTCCTGTGGGCATCTTTGCTGCAGTTTGTACCATTTCTTTCTTGGTGCTCCGGAGAAAGTATCCTAGGGTATATGCACCAAGGACTTTCCTGAGTAGTTTAGAACCTCAGTATGTTGGATGGCCCAAATGAACAGATGTGAAACTGACCATGAGACAGTGAACGAAGTGTGGAATTGCCATCCGGATGGTTTAATTGGGTGAAACCTTTTTTCAATACTCCAGATGAGGCAGTACTCAATCAGTCTTCGCTCGATGGGTACCTATTCCTTAGATTCCTCAAGATTATGTGCGTGATATGTCTTGTAGGATGTTGTCTCGTGTTTCCAATATTGATACCATTGCATGTACTTGGAGGTGCGGGTAATGAGCAGCTTGACCAGTTGACTTTTGGAAATGTTACCGATCCGAGAGTTTATTACGTGCATGCTTTCTTGGCATGGCTATTTTTTGGTGAGCATGATTCTCTAAAAGCAAGGACTTAATTAATGGGTCATTAGGATTTATCTTGTATACCGTCTCGCGGGAGTGTGTGTACTATATCAACCTCCGTCAAGCTTACCTGCTGCATCCCTATTACGCTAAGCGTTTATCATCTAGGACTGTTCTTTTCACGTGCGTCCCTCAACAGAACCTGGAAGAAGCCAAACTACGAAAGATATTCGGTGACGCCGTCAAAAATGTCTGGATCCCCAGGGAAAGTGGAGAGTTGCAAGACTTAGTCGACGAAAGAAACCAAACTGCTTATCGACTCGAAAGGGCGGAGACTACATTAATCAAACTCGCCAACAAAGAAAGGAACAGGGCCCTGAAGCATGGTCATCCTGATCTTGAATCGAGCATCGGCATGAATTCTGTGCAAGATACAAAGCGTGAATCCGTAGGCACTGAGACTCGAAGGCCAAGCTTGGTTAGGAGTCCAGCTAATGCATTGCTCGGGGGTGTCGAGATCTCGGAAATTCCCATGTCACCTACAGACACACTGGTAGGGTCAAATCTTGGTCCGATTGATGGAAAGGAAAAAGAACCGATGGTTACTGAGATAGCGATGTCACAAGCAAATTCCCTGGATACCTCCGATGAACCTCCTGCCACTCCAAGTTTAAAATGGGGAGATAATGGTTATGGAATGTCCGGGCCTCCTCCTGGAGTGAGTGGATCAATTGCTTCACAATGGATTCCTCATAGCTGGAGACCAACCCATCGACCATTATCAAACTATGGAAGAAGTGTTGACACCATTAAATGGACTCGGAATCGACTCAAGGAAATTGCACCACAAATCAACAAATTACGAAGAATTCATCGACAAGGAAAAGTCAAGCCGTTACCCGCTGCATTCATCGAGTTTGATACACAAGTCAATGCACAATCTGCGTATCAAACACTCTCTCACCATCGAGCATTTCATATGACACCACATATCAATGGTATACGACCACACGAAATCGTATGGGAATCACTTCGGATGAAGTGGTGGGAGCGTATTATGAGGGGCTTTGCAATCCAAGGTTTTGTGACCTGCCTTGTCATCTTTTGGTCCATTCCTTGTGCATTAATTGGAATCATATCCAATATCAATTTCTTGACCTCCAAAGTCTTCTTTCTCGGCTGGATTAACAAGCTTCCGCCTTCAATTCTTGGCTTGATCACCGGCCTGTTACCAGCTGTATCTTTGACATTTCTCATGGCACTAGTTCCGGTCATTCTACGCAGCTGTGCTCGTCAAGCCGGGATCCCTTCTTACTCGATGATTGAACTCTATACGCAATCTACTTATTTCGTTTTCCAAGTTGTACAAGTGTTCCTCGTAACCACCATTACCTCTGCTGCATCCGCCGCATTCGAAAAGATCATTCAAGATCCCACTTCTGTGCGATCACTTCTTTCGCAAAATCTCCCCAAATCCTCGAATTTCTACCTCTCATATTTCATCCTTCAAGGCCTTGCCATGTCAGCCACGAGATTATTGCAATTGCCTGCTCTTATTCGTCATTTAATGTTTCAGAATGAGCAAAATCCTCGACTGATGATAAATAAATGGCATAGGCTTCGAATTGTGCACTGGGGAGCTATCTATCCCGTCTTTACGAATATGGGCGTGATAGCTATCACATATTCGCTGATTAGTCCATTGACTATCGTATTCGCGCTCATGGGTCTATATCTCATCTACCTTGTATCGAAATACAATCTACTCTACACATACTCCTCGGAAATATCCACACGCGGGCTATTATATCCTCATGCTCTCAAACAGCTACTCATGGGTGTATATCTTGCTGAGGTCTGTCTCATCGGTCTTTTCGGATTGAGAAGCGCGTTTGGACCATTGGTCATTATGCTTGGACTAACAATCTTCACTGCATTGATACACATCAGTCTGAACGAAGCACTGGGACCACTCCTTTGGAATCTTCCTCGAACTCTTGCGGTAGAAGAATTGTATCGCGGATTAGCATTCAACTCCGATCTCCAGACACCTCTGCCCTCTACAACCAAGCCTGAGGTAAATAGCAATGAAAATGGCGACCCATTTTTCCCAATGCAAACACCCCCACAATCTCAATCTCAACCAGAGGAATCTACGTACATAAATCATCGTATATCCACTATTCCCAATCCTCGCCCCACCATTGAGGAAGAAAACGAAAACGACCATGACTCGACTCAAGATTCCGACAACGAAGAACAAGAACACGACCCGAACCCCCAATCCCGGACCCACCCCAAAGAAATTGAAGGACTCCCCCACCTCTCCAAACTGACATTCACCTTCCTCCTCACCTCCCTGCGCTCCAAAGCAACCCCCCACCTCGAGACCCTCACTCCCTACCTCACCCTCCTCACCCCTCTCATCTCCCCCACCTACAACCCCTTACACCCCCCCAACTTCCTCATCAAATTCCTACACCCCGAAATCTTCTCCGACTACCACATCTTGCGCTCCTTAACCTCAGCATTACCAAACATGTCCTCCGGCTTTACATATACGGCCAAACAACACGAAGATGCGTATTTTGCGCCTTGTGTCACGAGGGGTAAAGATCCCAAATTGTGGATTCCGAGGGATAGGGCGGGGGTGAGTACGCAGGAGTGTGCGCATACGAGGAGGATTGCGGGAGTGCAGTGTGTGGATGAGGGGGTTGAGTTGAATGGGGTGGGGAGAGTGGTGGTAAGTGATTTGCAGGGGGAAAATTGTATTTGGGAGAGAGAGACAAAGTTTTAGGGTTTGAGGGTTGGGGTTTGTGGAGAAAAGGAGTAGAGGGTAAAATTGTAGGGAGGGGTTGGGTGGAATTGAGTGCAAGTGGAGAGGATTTTAATAATGATAATGATGATGATTAATACTCATGCGTGAGCCTGAGGGGGTACTTTGATTTTTGGGTAAAATAATGTGATATCAAATAGACAGATAATAAAGAGTACAAAGTCAATATGAATCTATACTCATTGAAAACGCAACTCATTTTGAGCGAATGACTTTTTGCCAGTCTACCAATATTGGCGCTACGCGTGGAACGAGAATAGTATAAAGGCTACGCCTCTAATTATAAATTCTACTTTCTTTTTATGTTTTTTATACTTCTATTATATATACTACTCTTCTATTCTTTTATTATAAATTATTGAAAATCATCAATATAATAATAAATCTGACTAACTAAGCATAATTGCTTATTTCTATAATTCAAGTTCTTCCTCTCTTCTTCAATTCTTAAAATCTATAACTTAATATCAAGAGATTCAAAAGCAACAAACCGTTTCTTATCAAGTGTATTCAAGTTATAACTTTTCAATATAGATTCTATTATTCAAGCTTTACTATATCTATGTTTTTATTAAAGATTTTATTATAGAATCTAAATAATACAAAAATAAAATGGATATTATTTTTATAATATCAGAATAATATAATTCACTTTTGGTGTTATAAGAGTAATTTATCGATTAAATAATCGTTATACTATCGCTACACAATCGCTGACCTCACCAAAACTCCACCCATCCCCTCTCATACCTCCCAACGCGGACGACCAGAAGCATCCCGTCTCGCCAACCACTTTGTCTTAAACATGACCATCCTCTCTCCCATTAAACACCTCTTCATATCCCCGAATCCCACCGGAATTTCACTAGACTCTCCTCTCGCCCTACATTCCAACATTATCCTCAATCGATCCGAATCTTCTTTATTCCTAACCTTATTCCCAAAATTCCCAGGCTGCTCTGCTTTTATCCAATTCCTAACCAATCCATGTTGTCTCCAAAGATACCAAAGCCATCTCACGTCCCGTGCTTCGCGTTGTTTCTCTTCCCATGTCATTTTTGAAAATTTCATGTATCTGTTCGTAACGCGTGGTGCGGACCAGTCTACGCCTAAATCATCTCCGCTAGGATAGTGTATTGGAGTGAGTTTAGGTCTGGGTTTTGGGTTGTATGCCTCGTCGTAAAATGTGGGTTTGTATTCAAATTCCCGCATGGGTGCAATGGTCATACATTCTCGGGCTAATGCTAAGAACGGAGGGTCCCAATAGTTTGGCAACGCAATTGGGACGCTTCTGTGTGGGTTTTAGCTGCAGTCTTGGTCCGATTTACTTGTATATGACGTCCTTACCCTTCAGGAAGTTCTCGGTCATTTGTGTGGATCCTCACACCCGGAATATCAATCCATGTTTCCACTTCGGGCGGGATGCATATTCTGAGTACGTTATCAAGGCTGCAATGGACGAATGAGATATCGGAAGGAAGCAGTTGGGGTGCGTAAATAGCTGAAGAAGACGTGCCGACGGATGTGGACGCATTTGAATGGATTGTGGGGTCCATGAAGGGGTCGGTGTTGATTAAGCGAGAGGGGTAATTGAGCGGTTGGCGAGCACTACCTAATGCATCCTGATGATCTAAGGATATGGAAATCTTGGATTCGGGTTGAATGGTAGCAGATTGTCTAGATGAGAATAGCGTAGGGAATTCAGCTAAAGAACCAAGATCGGGCGTAGCCTCGTTGGAACTGCTTGGAGTAAATTGTATCTCGGAATACTGTTCGTTAACCCTTTTAAGTTGTCTATTTCTAGGGGGTGTTCTCCTCTCTTCAGTTTGATTTTCTCGATTTTCTCGTCCATTCCCATTTCTCTGATCCAGACCTCTTTCAATTGCGCTCGAGTAGAGTAAAAATTGATACGCAGGCTTGGAGGTCACAGTTTGTCTATTTCTAGGGGGTGTTCTCCTCCCTTCGGTTTGATTTTCTCGATTTTCTCGTCCATTCCCATTTCTCTGATCCAGACCTCTTTTAATTGCGCTCGAGTAGAGAAAAAATTGACACGCAGAATTGGAGGTCACAGAAGAGAGGGGCATAGACGCTCCGGACGATGGAGGAGGAATCTCAACATACCAAACCATGCCTTCTTCTTCGAGAAAAAGCCCTAGAGCAGCCTTTTTGCACATTAGAACTGTAAGTAAATAGAAGCAGAATCAAAGTACAGTAAAGTAAAGCAAATCAAAGATAAAGAATCATCATAACATACAAGATAGACCTTAAAAAGCTCCCCCTTCCGAGTCGGAAACATATATTCCGAAGCAGAAGAACTACGTGCCACGGTTCCCAATTCTAGTTCTCGGGCTAGCGCATGCAGTTGAGAGCGCAGATTTTGGATTGACAGGGTCACCGGGTCAGAATTGGCTGCTATGTATTTGGCGTGGAAAGAGTATTGTTGCTGCGGATTGTATCTTTGGTTTGTGTATGGTCGTGGTTGTGCATAGCGCGGATAAAAGGGTTTAGCGTGGACTGATAGCGAGGAGGTTGTAGCTGATTTGTTGCCGGGGCTTGGATTGGTTGAGGACTGTGGGGTTCTCTGTAGTGGCCTTTTCTGTGGTATGAAACTCTTGGGTGAAGTTTTGTCGCTCATTGTGTGGGTTGAAGGGGTGGTTTGAAGTTGTGGTTTGCATGTATAAACAATGTGTGTAGATAGAATGCTTGTATAGTATACAGATAATGGATAGTGAGTGTATATAAGTTGGTATACTAAGGCTGCTTGATATGAATGGTTATGGAAATACTGGAAGAATGCTGATTATAAGTGAGTGGGATGGAAAAGGAAATGCTTGTGTTTTCGCTGTTGGGGATTAGAAATCTGTGGATAATTTGGAAGGTACAAAGGTGAGAACAAAAAGTTCATGGAAAAGTTGATGAAATTCCGGGAAGTCACGAAGGTACTTCATATTCCTGTATAGGGTATTCAATAGTCCAGACTGCCAGTGCAGTCCAACAATAAAAGATTCTTAATTCTTGAATATATTTCGAATATTCTTCTGTTTGAAAATATTGAATATGTCAAAAATATCGAAAATATCGAAACTTTTCCAATCGTTAGATTCATTTGAAATAACGAATTATTCAATTGTTTGAAATGATTCAATCGTTTTCAGAAAATCAAAACATTTGGAATATTAGAATCTTATCAATTGAACTATATACGTGATCTTGATCTCCCCTCCTCTTCTATTTTGCCTTATAGAATAGGATAAACTTATTAGTATCTAGGATTAGAAATGGAAAGGAATAATAGTTAAAAGATTCTTATGAAAGAATTAGAGAAGAATAGTTGAAAATAAGATTAGAAATGAATAGGAATAGTTTAAATTAGAATTAGAAGTAGAAAGAAGTGATTCAAAATGTATTAAAACAATAAAAATGCTTAAATCTATTACGATTTATTGTTTTTCTTTAGAGTTCTATTTATAGTGATAGTTGTATTAATATAATAAGATAGTACTAATAGTATTATAAAAAAGCGATAGGACTAAATTAAAAATTCGACTACCGGTATATGGTTCTTATCTGTCTAATTATATATAGTGTTAGAAAGTGATGCCCTATGGCGTGGTGGAAGTAGCAGTATTATTGACTATCTTAAGAAAGGTTGTACTATCCATCATGGAGAGAAGGAGGTGCACAGAGCGACCTCAACTATATGGTGGATGAATGCCTAAGGCATCCATCCGAGCTAGGGTAAGGTAGGGTAAGGTAAGGTAAGCAAGGGTGTAGAACACGTGACATATAACCTCAACTTTCAACATATAGTTTGAATTTATCAGTTTAAGTTTAAATTTTAGATTCATTTCACTTTTTTTCTTCTATTCTAGCTTTAAGGATAAAAAAGAACACGAAATTTCAAAGGTTAGGAGTAGAATAGGAAGCGTTTATTTTTCAGAGGCTAGAACTTGAAGCGGGATAGGAAAGGAAAGGAAGAGAAAGGAAGTACTGAGAAGGGGAAATGTTTTTCATTGGATTTATATCAACTTCTATCTCAAAAGAAAAAACCCCCCTCTCTCTATCCCCACAAAAAACCTTTCCCCTTCTTTTCTATCCTAGCTCTAAGGATAGGAAGAAGTGCGATGTTCCAGAGGTTACTAGTAGGAGCAGGATAGGAAGCCTTCATTTTTCAGAGGTTAGGAACGGGATAGGAGAGGAAAGGAAGAGAAAGGAAGTACTTAGGAGGGGAAATCAAGATCACTGGACTATAGTCTGGACTATTGGATACCCTATTCCTGTATATGATAAGGAGCAACACATTTCTTGTGATCAATGGGTAACATAAGCAATGGATTTTCTAGGAAGGGTTGATTGATGTGAAGGGGCTTCATATCAAGCGCCCTTACACAGCAAGATATGTTCCGTTCACTTGAGATAATACCACTAGGATTCTGTCAGGTTGAGAACTTGGAGAGCTAATAATCCACTATAGTCCTCTGATGTTGATGACTATTGTATAGATAACGCTGCATATATATCCTCCAGAGAACGAGGATATTCAGACTCTGTTTGAGCAACAGTCTTGCCCCATAAAAGAAAGCATCGCATTCAGTTATTTCAAGTCTCGAAATACTCGGAAGAAACTTGGACAGGAATTTGTTGAGAGACTTCATAAGCAGACATGTCGCTCTAGCTCATTAAGTATACATGTAATTAAAACAAGAGATAAGATCCTAATCGCACCATGCACTTCCATAAGCCTTGGGAATGAACGGAACGAACAAAAGAATTGTGCATCATGAGTTCGACCAAGTGCTATTAAGGAATAGAATATTGTCCATCATAATTCTATATCATCCAAAGAGAAGAATCGGCATTGGTTTTGGTGACGACAATACAGATGCAGAAGTGATTTTAGCGAAGACACGCTGCTGGATAAAAGCATTGAGCATGTATCCATGCAGTTTGTGACGTATTTTTGATTTCCGTATATTCGAAGGCTGGCTGGCTTGGAAATCGAGAGATCTTCTCATGCGTAACACGTTATCTGGATTCGTATTAAATGATAGCCAAATTGAATTTTGTGAGGTTCGAGCGTTTGGGCTGAGAGAGAATCAACGAAGTGGTTTACCAGTGAAAGGTATGTCCAGAAACGGATGAGGAGAAGCCCTTTCATCAATGTAACGATTATAGAGTTGCTTGATACCAAACCCTGTTGCGATGAGATCTTTTGCCTCAGTTTTGAAGTCGGCGTCAACTCCTCGGAAAGTTCTATTAACAGCATTTCCTGTAGCACAAATTGCGATTCTGACACAGTCTGTTCTTGGTGTAATAATAGGCCGAAGACTCACGCGTTGCAACCTTGCTATGAAGCATTGGCGTACATAATCATCTGCTTCCAAACTCGAGATTATTTGCTCACGGAGTGCTTCCAGTACTGGTGAAACAAGCTTCAAACTGACTAGCTGACGAGAACCTGGAATACCTCGATACTGTGACTTGAATGCTTGTTGGACTTGGATAGAAAACGGGGCTTGTTTGGCAGTTATTTCCCTCAGTATAGACTCGTAAAGAGGCATTCTGGTGAAAGGAAGTACTGTTACTAAGGACAGATGATTGCAAGGGTCTAAGCCATACTTCTGGCGCAGACGATTTGTTTGGGAAGCGGATTCTGGGTCAATGGTAATCACGATCAAGACACGACTTTCACGCATGAATGCTTTTCGATCATTCAACTGAAAAAGAGGTCACTTTGCTCTCGTAGCTATGGTTGATGACGATTGGGTAGTTCGATTGAAGGAAGAGTCTCTTGTGCGATTGGAAACTTGTGAGATTGAATTGATGGAGGTGGCTGGGTAGCTGAGTAGGCACGTGACATAAGCTAACCTACTGTAAGATAAGGTTACTTCCCAATTCCCGTTATTGTATACCCCTCACCTATGATTACTCTGCAAATTCAATATTTCTTGGTAAAAAAATGAAGTAAGAAAAGATGACTTCCTATATTCAATTTGATCAGCCGAGTTTTGATCCATTCAATCTGATAATATTAGATACCGGTACTTATCCATTTCTACTCGTAGTCGAGGAAATTTTGATAGATCTTTATGATCACTACAGCTGGTGATCATATTCATGTCAATTGTTGGTTCGTTTGCTTCGTTTGCTTCATTCGTCCTTCGTATATGTCCTCGCCCGTATGCTTGTTGTACACAGTTCTATGGGCAGAAACAAGGATGAGTTCATCCGTATCTAATTCATTCCACTGCATGAACACACCATATTTCATTGGTGGTAGCATCCTCAATACAAAAACGGTCAAGAAAAGAAGACGAATCAAAGCCGACACCATTCTCATATACATATCTAAAATAAAAAAGATTACAATCATTGGTAAATACAAGTACTAGCTTACATTTACCCCACGATAACCCCAGGAAATAGGATGCGGCAAAGCTACCCCGACTTTTCACTGATTCACTATTCGGTATATCATTGAACGAGCTACTCGGAGTATACTGCAGTACAACCTAAGTGAATATGACTTCAACGTATGATTATGTTGTGCATTCATCCCAGCCTTGTAGAGGAGAGCTAGCCTTCGTGTTACTTTATACCGAGAAGTGATATGTGACGTTCACACTTATATTATAAATCTAAAGGATCATCCTCTTGTTGTTTAACCCAGCAGAATCCCAAATCTTCTTTTTGTATAGTACTGGGAATCTTGCACTTCGTATATATATTTGAAAATCCAATCTTATATATAGGATACACAAATTGCCAAGTTGGCAATAAGAGAAAGAAACGAAACCGGAATGGTGCTGTGGAAGAGAAAAATTACAGTTGCTGATGATGTGGTTACATCTGCGGTACATCTGACATTGCGACAATCACTTATACCTAATTTTCTAGGTAAGTTATAATCGACTTGATCATAATTTTGTCTCTTGAAGCAGAAGCTAACTCATCATGCCATAAAGTTACCATTCTTTTCTTCCTCTGGTGACACAAGAAACCTCTCAGCAAACAATGAAATTTAACTAATAAATTCTCAGGGGGTTTGCCTACGGACTCCTCGATGTCTTAAATCCTCATTTCCAATCTTCCCTCAACATCACACCATCAAAAGCCTCAGGTCTATCAGCCGCCTACTTCGGCGCGTATGCACTTTGTCCAACAACAATAAGTGGATGGGTACTTCGAAAATGGGGATTCAGAGTAACCTTCATGACCGGACTTTGTGTCCTTGCCGTTGGTTGTCTCTTGATGTGGCCCAGCGGAGTGAAGCATTCATTCGGTGGATACTGCGGTAGCATGTTTGTTGTTGGCGCCGGACTTTCCACTTTGGAAACCGCCGCAGATCCATTCCTTTCCATCTGTGGCCCTCCCAGATATTCGGAAATTCGACTGAATCTCGCACAAGCAGTGCAGGCCGTTGGTTCTTTCGTAGCCCCTCTTCTAGCCTCTCGTGTATTTTTCGCCAAGACAGTCAACAATGATCAGGGACTTAAGAATGTCCAATGGACGTATCTTGGCGTCGCTGGCTTCGTAGGTTTATTGATTATCTTATTTTATTTGGCGCCAATGCCAGAAATTACAGATGCCGATATGAGTACTCAAGAATTAGAAATTGCCGATTATGACCCAGGACCATTCCGAAGACAATTCAATCTCTTCCTCGCTATTTGGAGTATGTTCTGTTATATCGGTGCACAAGGTAAGCGCAAGCAATTGCATTCGACGACAGTAGTACATACTAACGGACAACAGTTTCCGTCGCCAATTACTTTGTGAATTTTTGCGAAGAAGCAGGCAGAGACGCATCTACCAGCTGTAAGTTTTCCAATTTGACTTCTCCAAACATCTCACTAACTGTCATCAGCCGACATGTTTGCCGCAGGCCAAGGTCTCTATGCATTCAACCGTTTCGTAGCTGGCGGAATCATGACCTTCAAATCCGTCAAACCTCGCTATATCCTAGCAATATACCTCTTCCTCTCATGGGTCTTCGTTCTCTCCGCCTCGCAATCCTCCGGCACGGGCAGCATCGCCTGTCTAGTTCTAGTCCTCTGTTTCGAATCCGCCTGTTTCGCCACAACCTTCACCCTCGGTCTGCGCGGTCTGGGTCGCCATACCAAACTCGGCGGATCACTCCTAGTAGCTGCGATTTCTGGAGGTGCAGTCTTCCCGCCTATGACGGGTGCTCTGGCTACACATTTGCAGAAAACTGGAAGCAAGAAACCTTTTCATATGGCGATGTTGATTCCGATGATGGGGTTTGTCTTGGCGTATATTTATCCGTTGTATGTTAATTTCTATGTTAAGGAGAGGATGGATCAGAGGAGATTGACGGCGGTGGGTATTGAGCTGGTGAATGACAAGGAAACGTTGAAGCAGACGGAGAGTGCTGCTGCGGCTGTGCCGGGTAAGGAGCTTGAAGCTGGCAGTGGAGCTGTGGAAACAGTAGAACGAATATAATGTTGGGGTGTTGGGGTGTCGTGGTATCTGTCTTTTGGAGTTAAAATATTGCTGGTTAGAGGGGTGTCCTAAGATCTTCGCTCGATGCTGGTACTCGGTTTTCTTCAGGTCTACCCAGGCATTAGGTTGGTTGGTGATTGGATACAAACGATACCATATAGTTTGAGAAAGACTCTGTCTATCATATCATGTTCCCTGAGTATACGAGTGCACTGCGATGATCTTATGCCTCAATTACCGAAACATTAGATCCTGCGTCCCTTCAATCTCTGCTTACCTCCTTCAATCTCATACACGTTTGTCATTGAGGTCATGTACCGCTTACAATCGCTACCCCCATTCTCCACGCCTACTCCAACTACTATTCATCTACTCCAGATATCACAATCAAACATCCTTTAGTTCAGGAATCAAAATTCCAGCAAATCTCAAAGAAGAAAACCCTCGATAATCAACGACGTTGTTAAATCGTTAAATTCATCATCACATTAAATTCTCCACTTCCATCCCCACTTCTCAGCTTCTAACAGCAGCCACATACAAAGCATTCACTACCATCCCTACTAGGTAGGTAGTCAGGTCAGAGCTCGTACCCACCCACTGTCACTGTCATCATCATACTCCATGTCATCATATACCGATATGCACCCCACAACCCACATTATAGCGGATATTCCCCGGTACATAAATGATGAGGATAAACCATAACGGGTAGTGGGAAGCTACTTACCTGGGTAATTAGTGTAGAAAATTCTGCTCATTAGTTTGACTCGGTCCAGACTGGTGGGTGGGTACCCTGACATATGAAGATGAAGAGACAATCCGAGGTCACGAAGAGATTGATTGTATCGCAGGAAAAGAAGGAGGGAAGGAAATGTTTATTGATTAGTTGTTATGAACGAATGTCTTATCGATGTAATAATCCAAAAGACGACTTATGATAATACGAGTATAGCATATGTATTGGGTATTTAGATAGAATGATTAGAATCTTTGAACTCGGAAGTTGACGTTCGAATCGATTCGAATCGAGGAGTAACGAGTGATGGTATTTTTGTATTTTGATACAGATACTATGCACGCAAGAGACCATGAACACCATCTAGCTGAACTTCGCAGAAGTGAGTCTGGCGAATATTTTCGATTTTGAATATTTCAAATGGGAGATAGAACAAAATCTCCCGATAACTTTTATTTATCCCTCTTTAACTCCAAATTCAAATCCTTCTCCCGTTAACTTTTATATACAAATAAAATAAATATATCTCTCAGAAATCGAGAACCTCTGCCCAAAATCCCTCGTCTCATATCTATATTTCCTAACTCCAAGTTTCTTCTCAAACCCCATCATCATGACATTGTCCCATAACCATAACCATACCCATTCGACCCAGCATCCCTGTCCTTATCCTCGATATGAGACTCCCTTGCCCCTTCATTCTTCCACCCACATTTACTCTCGATATTCAACTCCACATTCAAATTTAGCAATCTCCTATCCATCCTCTTCTTCAACCTCGAATTCCGCATCGATTTCCTTATCTGATTCGTGCTCAAACGATTCGAATTCTTCGACTGTGTCTTTGTCTTCCTCTTCCAACTATCAATCGATTGATAAACAGATATAAACAAATACCCAATCGCCGCCGTCAAGAAGAGACACCCCAATACCAAAATGAAATTGAGAAAGAATGGTGGTATCGTGCTGTTGTCATGGGTGGGGTTTTGTGAATCAGTGCCGTTTGTGCTGGTAACTATAACTGCTACTATTTCGCTCATGGTTGGGATTGGGATGGGGCTCATTTTGAAAATAGGCCTGCCTTGATGTTGATTAGATATAGTATATGATTGTATGATTCTGTTTGAGGATACATATGTACATACGACGTTCGGATGACCGGGTATTTTCAAGTGACTTTGCTATAAAGATGAAGGGGTTTAGGACGTCTTGGTTACAATTATTATCCAGGAAAGGATCGATTTTTCACATGAAAGAAATTTCACCGGTTTTATATATGAAGAGAATAACGCTATTACCAAACTTGATCTGAAATTTTTTGCTGGTCTGGTGTGTGTTCCAAGTACAAAATGGTGTCATTGTGTGTGAAGGTAAAATAGACGTTTATGTGGATAGTAACTAAGTAGTATCATCATAGTATAACCTACGAAATCCCACTACCGGTATCTAAAATATTTCCGTTACCGGAATCATACTTCTTGGCAGGTAAACCTGATATTGCAAGAAGATTGAATGTTCTAAGCATATGATACTCGAGTACATATAAATATACTGAAGATTTCGATATTTCAGAAAGAAAGATTTCTATGTTTTAGATTGATTAAAAAGTCCTTGTATAATGAAAAGATTGAGAGGTCTTAGAATTTCATAACTTCAAGTGGAAAGAAGAAGTTAATTTATTACTACTCAAGAGCACCGATACTATTGTAGCTAAAACGAAAAGAAAAGGATGCTTACTGTATGTTCTTTGAATCTTATACCAAACCAGATAATCCCAAGTTCCCAATGGTTTGAAGGGAAGAATTTATTCTTTTGGATAGATAGATAGTATCGATCATCCGTTGCCCAAACAGATTTTTACATATCCATATACGAGTATTCTTCAAAATAAAGTGTACTTCATTTAACGGAATCCTCGACCTCGATCTCTTTCCAAGTAAACCTTTCATCCGTGTTCTTCTCTCCTTCTCTCCTTCCTCAACCGTACACACGTCTCATCCTCTGAATTCGTGTTCTTTATGGTGTTCCGCTTCATAAAACAAATCCGAGTACATGCATTGCCCCGCCAATTCCTAATGCTCTATGACGTCCTGCGTGACCCAATCCGAACTCGAATCTATCCATTTGATTTTCATCTTTGAGCTCTTATACACTCCGTATGAACCTCATATAATCCCATGCATATGAATCGAATATGAATCGAATGATCTCAAATTCATCAATTCAAGAATCATTTCAATCATTCTATTCCTTTACAACTTCTTTTCAAGTCAACTTGAATGCCTTCAATATTAGTGCTTGAATAATATCAATATTCTATCACCTAGTAAGTAATTTGAATGATTTCAGTGCCTCAATGTTTCAATATTCAATAAATCAGATTGAATAATATTCAAAAGCCAATAAGGATCAATCGTTTATATTAAGTCAACTGCCCCACATATGGACCACCCCCCCTTTTGGACCACCCTAAAAAAAAAGACCCCCATTTCCCAAACCCTATATTCAATAATTATCCACTTTTAATAAAATCGCCTATACCACTACTTTCAATTGTATTATTGCTATCTTCTGTAGTAATTCTATAGTCTCTAGTTATGATTTGTGTCTCCCTAATAGCTCTAATCTCTGAAAACCTGATATTTGGATTAATCACAATTTTACACCTTTTTTTTTTATAGATATAATTGTCTTTAATTGATATTCTAATTGCTTTATTTGTTTCTTTAATACCATAAGTTTATAATCCTTGATATCAAAAGCTTTGATAATTTTATGAAAAAGCACACGTTTTGTTAGCAAATCAGGCTCTTTTTCTTGAGTTATAGTTGACACATATAATCAAAGATCAAATGCTTTTTGAGGGGTTTTCCATATAATAGCTAATACCCCTATATTCTATTGAAACTAGGGATTATTATCAGAAGCTAGGTTAGGTATTAAAATCTCTTGATTACTATTCTTGAGTAATAATTGATTCATAAAAGATTTAATACAGTTTTTGGGCTATAAATCTAATGCTTTCCATTCAGTTTTAATGTTATAAACTATTAGAGCTTCCATTTTAGCCTTCTGATAATAATATAAAAAGCTACGCTTTCCAATTGATATAAAATAAAAATAAAAATTTAAATTATTCAATATATATCAATATATATTTTTCAAAGATGAAAAAACTGATAAATCTAATAATTATAGGATGTGTAAGATGTATAATAATAGGAATAAAAGATATATATTGTAAAAGAGTGAAGGTAGGTGTGAAATCATAGGAGTAGTAGTAGTAGTAATAGTATTATTTTACATCAGGAGAGCAGCTTAGGGCTGCCCTCAGAACCTCCCTAAAGGTATGCAGATATTCTAAGCTATAGTTTTATAATACATGAAATAAGAGTGCCTTAAAAAGAAAAGTGAAAGCTTTACGGCCATTCCTGATAATTGTGTATTACCTTCCAATTTGTACATTCTCTCCTCCGCCGATTGAGGTGATTCTACTGTTTTATCTAGTGTAGATAGTTGTACCTATTTTGTAGACTTGTTGTTGTATATATTCTAATAATTCAGTAGGCTATTTCTGATATAGCAATTAGAATATTTGTTATATTCTGGGGAGTGTTCTCAGATATACTTTCATATATCTTGTTGGTGTTTAATCAGGTTTTTTATACCTATTGATGGTATTGTTTCTCTGTATACACTTTGCAGAAGGAGTTGGTGGTTTCGTTTGTGTTGTATATTGCAAATCGATTCTGGTAATGGGTGTGTATTGTCACAGGTTTTTAGATTGTTTGTTTGTAGAATGCAGGTTTGCAGCCCTTTACTTTGGATATATATCTTTATAGAACTTTATGAGCTTTAGCAGTTTTACAAAGTCTATAGGATTGTTTAAAACTTGATATAGATATTGAATACCTTCCTCATTTATTAATAATAATGTAAGGGACTTGTTTGATCATTATTCAAATATACTTCTTGTCTTCCAGCAATAAATTAGGTAAGCAAGGGTTTTAGGCCTTTTATAGAAGTATTCCGTATCTCCTGTATACCCGAATTTCCTGTGATATTATTCGAAATCTCCATATAAGGTTCGGATAGCTATCAATCTATATAGGACTACTTGTGGGAATAGGAGCTCTGGCAGTAGTTTCATTTTATATACCGGGTTCTACTATTTGTATCATAATGAAAGGGCAGGTTTGTATAATATCCACTATTATTAGCAGATCTCTTCTTTTAGGATATATATAATCAATCTTATCCCACTATAAATAGATTGGGATACTGACCCAATATCCCAACTAGGTTTCTTGGTATCAAGGTCAGCGAGGTGATCAGCCGCCTCGTTTCTTTCAATGTTTTTATGCCCCAATAATCACTTGATACGAATATCGTTATCTTTTATGATTCTATAGCAGTTGTTGAATATCTATTGTAATAATATAAAGATATTAGCCTTTATACCTCAGATGACTAAGGTGCTATCAATATATATCCAGATTTTCTGATTGGTATATCTGATGTCCTTGAGTATACATTCCAGGCCTTTCTATACTTCAATGGCTTCTATATCGAAAACATGGGATTGGGTATTAATAGAGCTAAAGCCTGTTAATATCTGGTTTTTGTTTAGATATATTATATATCTGTAATCCACGATATGTTTTCCTTTCACATAATTTTCTGATCTATTCGAGAAGATGATGATATCTGTGTCTGACAGGTTTTTCCACTAGATATTGAAGACTTTTACAGCTGTTTTCTTATCGATCCCTTCTATTAAATCTATTTAGCAATTAGGTGTATACTATAATAGTTCGAGTATAGACCTTGGAATTGAGGGGATGAGGAAACCAAGTTGTTAGACTTTGGTCTTCGCTTTTTGTTTTTTGCCCATATCTTGTTCTTTAATAATCATAAAGAATTTGATTCTTTTTGTAAACGGATGGATTATATCTATACTTTGGAGATATAGGGCAAACCTCAGTTTGGCTTTTTCGAGGGCTGTTATAACTGAAGGGAGATCTGTTTCACAGTAGAGAGCGATCACTGATATAGTTTTCCAGACTAATATAACTTCTTGTATTGCTATTATAAAGATCTTTTCGATTTGTGTCATATACCAGCCGAAGCAGACACTAACATTTGTTTATCCTGGTTTTAGTTTTCGCATAGTTTTGAACCTATCTCTATATCAAACCTCAATCCTATACAGAAGTAAGGGAAGTATACATATAGTTATTGCCTTGTGTATAACATATATTGAGGGACTTTATATAACTTTGGCTAGGCTTTGTATATACTTTGCCATTACCTTGGCTTTACTTATATATTCAATGATATACCTACAAAAGTTCAGCTTTCTATCGAATCATATTCTCAGCCATCTTAGTACTGAATAGATGTTTGTTTTTGTGGTTATTATTAAATATATTATAAATTCTTTATTTACTTTGATAACAGATACTATATTGCTATTGTTTATAAAGATATAGATCATTTTCAGCTTCTCTGAGGTGAAGACAACACAATTGTTTGTTCCCTACTTTATAATGTTTTGTATATCTATAATAAGATATCTAATGTTTTTCTCCAAGGTTTTGGATACTTTATATAAGCATATATCGTTTGTATACCCAAACTTGAGGAAAATGTTTTCTGAGAGTAATTCCATTAGATATAGTATATATAGAACTAATGATAAAAAAGAGCCTTAAAGGATTCCATAGACTATTGGATATTCTCTGATTATAACTTGTTTTAGCTATACTCTGACTTTCCTTTCTGTCAAAAAAGAATTAATTAACAAAAGTAAGTCCTTAGACCAGCCTTGTTTTATTATTCTAGTAAGAAGTCGTCTTTTGAGCAATGTATCGAAAGCGTCTTGTATATCCATAATGATTATGATCACTTTCTTCCCAACCACTAGTACTATTTCTATATTATATATGAAAGATGCTACCAGATCCATTGCAAAGCGTTTAAGCAAGACTCTATTATACTAAAGACTGATAATACCATGTTTTAGGGCTATTCAATCTAATTGTTTAGTAATTATTCTTTTTAAGCCTTTTTTTATACAAGAGAGCAAAGCAATAGATCTTTATGACCTTGTGGATATCATATCCTTTTTCCCGATTTTGGGTAATATAACTATTTCAGCTAATTTCCAGGTTTTCAGGAAATAGTTGTATTCAAGGTATTTCTGGTAGAACTGTCTTAATGAATCTTTGAGGTAATCCTAGCAGACTTTGAGGATTCTGATTGTAATTTGATCAATTCCTAAGAATATATTAAATACTCCAATAACATTTATTTCGACTTCTTCCAATATAAACCAGGAGTTCTAAAGTAAATGCCTGCTTTTTTTCCATTAGTCTCCCAATGGATCATATTCCAGGTTATTTTCTATACTGAAGCAATCCAGAATCTCTGTTTTGAGTACTTCAGCTTTTTCCATTATATCTTCTATCACTACTCCATTTGAAATGATTAGGGGACTCTTAAGGTTCGGGATAAACTTGTGCCAGCTGACTATTTTGTATAGATCCTTATCATTAGAGATATCATCTATAAAATA
Organism: Sclerotinia borealis F-4128; assembly: GCA_000503235.1. NCBI lineage: Eukaryota > Fungi > Ascomycota > Leotiomycetes > Helotiales > Sclerotiniaceae > Sclerotinia > Sclerotinia borealis. The sequence goes on from KI628843.1 coordinate 21,553, forward strand.
TCTCCAATAATCATATTTGACCATTTTAACTATTGTTTTGAATTCTTTTGTTACTATAGTAAAGGGGTTCCCTGGTGCAGCTTGTCTATTCAAATGTTCGGTATAAGCCTTTTTACATTTCACTATTTACCAGGGTACTATCTTGCCTTTTCTTTTATCCATGGTTTCTGTTGTAGTTATTGTTTACTTGATGATTTGTATAAATTGATCAGCGAAATCATCTATCCTTTCTAGAATATCGAGAGTATTGTTTATGGGCAAATATATTACTCTATTCGTTACTAGCCCCATTAATCGCGGTAGTTCCGTTTCCGGGATACAGATATTGTATTGGTCTAAAGACTTGATCTCTCTACCAGGTATTGTTATTATCAGGGTATAGTGATCCGAGCTATTGTAAAGGTTGTATTAGATTCTGGTTTTTGCAAAGGATATATTGGAAAATAAAAGATTAAGCATATTTCCTTTTGTATAAATAGATACTCCTTTTTCTCCAATATATTCTAATTTAGTCAGATCTGTCCAAACTGCTAATTTATTCTCTTTGTAAAAGTTTTCCAATCCAGATTACTATGTTTCGTGTATAGTATTGAAGTTATCTTTAATGAGATACCCTGGGAACAGTTATAGTTCGGTAATATACGATAGTACCTATTCTATTCGTAATTATTGATACATATTCAATATAGAATGCTTGTTTACATCTATCCAGAGTACATCACAGCTTTTGATTGATTGTCTTTGTTGAGTTTGTAGTTTCGCTCTTTTTCTGATATATATCAGTACTCGGGGTTGTTCTGCTTCTCTTTGTTTAGGGGATGTTCCTGTTTATAAGTCCACTGGTGTATATAAGATTTATCTGGGGTGTGTTTTGGTTTTTGTAAATAGGAACATAAAGGGTTCCTGCATGTATAGGATATCTGATTTGTTTTCAAATACTATTTGTAGTAGAGTATCGTAGATCTCTGGTATTCTGCCCATATTTGCCCAATAGACTGTTAGATTTTATATTCTGGACTGTTAATGACTACACACATTATCTTGATATATTGGGTATCTACTCATATACATTGGATTAAGGATTCTCTCCCATTTCAGTGTTTTATTAGCCATTGGCTAAAACCTTCTTGTTAAGGTTTATGTTTATTAAGAGTATCCGTCTCGATCGGCTTATTGCTGCCATGCCTTTCTTGAATTATATTGCTATTGAACTGTCCCCGCTTTTTTCATAAATAGTGATCTATTCTCCCCAGCGTTTTTTAAGTATTAGAGTGGATATGGATATGGGTGTGGCTGTGTCTGGGATAAGCTCTTCCTTAAGATCGTTCTTTGACTTCTGATTAATGAGTATTACCACTTCCATTGCCAAAGCCGGTTTTCGTATAATCTTGAATTATGGTTTGGTAGATACCATGACTTTATCATCCACTACCTTAGATACCGCTAGACAGTTCTGATGACCTACCGCGAAAGATCCAAAGCAATTAGCGCATCATACTTTTGCTATATAATTGGATCCTTATAGACCTTTGTGTATATCTTTTCGAATACTATAGTTTATATAACAAATAAACCTGGTACATCTTATTAGATTATACCAGCCTTGGCAACCAATGTTGTGTCGGGTTATGATAGGTTTTGCTTTAATCTCCTATACCAATTCACTAGCATTAAAGAATCTGAACCCACAGACTAGTTCGAGGAAGGATATTATCCATATAATTATGCTATTGTAAGGGTTGACTCTGTGTTTAAAGGGTTTACAGCTGACTAGGGCTTAACCTGTCTGTGTCTGTACCTCTGCTTCTATATGATTTGTAATATTGACTGGGAGTCCATCCAGTATACATATCAACACTGGGACTCTGGGGACTGCGTAGTTATATCACATTACCAATTAATATATTTGCATACCTCAATTGATTCGAAGGATGATTTCCTTATTCTCCTATATAAAAAGTAATTCATAGATTATTAGATTCTTTGGTATAATAATTTATTCTATTTTAATAACAGATATAATGGGGACATCCACTAATGTTAGATTTGTGATTATCCCAATGAGAATGTTTCTTAATATGTATAGGGCTGGTTTACTGATCTGGGCTGCAGGGCTGATAGCTATTAATAATCTATGATCTATGCTCCAGGCAATTCATATCGCCTATTGTTTGACATCTATATTGTTGGATGAAGTCTTTGATAAAGTCTTTTGAGATATGGGTAGATTCTTTCGGCCTGTTCCGTTTTGACTTGTTTTGGGGGTCTTAAGAATCCCCGTGTAAATTTTGGTAATGGTTTGTGTCTTCAAAGAAGCCGCGCTTCTTGTTGCTAATAATATATACAATGGACTCGATGAATTGGGTCCCTTGTTGATGATGAGTGTGAGGATTTCTACAACTCTGGTGCTCAGTTTCCTGACTGCAGTTCGTTCATCCCCCACAGCGAAGAAATCGATGTATCTATCGATTGTATCTATCAGGCTGATCATAACCTTTCGCTGAATTCTTTCAGCATATTTGTATTCTGCAAGTTTAGTCTTAAAGGCCTCTATTGTTAGGTTGGTATTGTTAGTGTATACTTTATTTCCTAGTTTGAAAACTAGTGGTATCTTATTGGTAAAGATATACTATCTTCTTTTAGAATGGTTTTTGAGGTTGAAGGATATCTCTGGGGCTTGTGGATTGATGTAATTCGCGTTTTCCAGGTTGATAACCTTAGGCAATACTGTATAAAACACTATATTGATTTGTAAAAAGTGGTATATATTGTATATATTATTATGACTCCGTAGAGTTTGAATTCAGACCAAGATTCAACTTCTGAAAACCAGAAATTTTTCTTCGGAATATTGTGTTTGGGTGTGAAATCATAGGAGTAGTAGTAGTAGTAGTAGTATTATTTTACATCAGGAGAGCAGTTTAGGGCTGCCCTCAGAACCTCCCTAGGGGTATACAGATATTCTAAGCTATAGTCTTACAATACATGAAATAAGAGTGTTTTAGAAAGAAAAGTGAAAGCTTTATAGCTATTCCCGGTAATCATATATTATTTTTCAATTTGTGTATTCTCTTCTCCGCTGGTTGAGATGGTTCTATTGTTTTGTCTGGTGTAGACAATTGTGCCTGGGTTACAGGCTTGCTATTATATAAGCTAGGCGGTTCAGTGGACTACTTTTAGTATAGTTATTCGAATATTTGTTATATTCCGGAGAGTGTTTTATAGATGTGCTTTTGTATATCCTGTTAATATTTAATCAGATTTTTTATATTTATTAATAGTTTTGTTTCTTTGTATACGCTCTGCAAAGGGAGTTGATAGCTTCGTTTGTATTATACATTGCAAATCGATCCTAATAGTGAATATATATTATTACAGTGTTTAGGTTGTTTATTCATAGAATACAGACTTGCAGCCCTTTATTTTGGGTATATATCTTTATAGAACTTCGTGAGCTTTAATAGCTTTACAAAGTCTGTGGGATTGTTTAAAACTTGATGTAGATATTGAATATATTTCTTATTTGTTGATAGTGATATAAGGGACTTGTTTAGCCATTGTTCAAATATACCTTTTGCTTTCTGGTAGTAGACCAGGTGGACAAGGGTTTTAGGCCTTTCGCAGGAATATTCTGTATCTCTTGTATACCCGAATTTCCTGTAATATTATCCGAAGTCTCTATATAAGATCTGGATAACTATCAATCTATATAGAACTACTTGTGGGAATAGAAGCTCTGGCAATGGTTTGACTTTGTATACTGAGTCCTACTATTTGTATTACAATGAAAAAGCGGGTTTGTATGATATTCATTATTGTTAGTAGGTTTCTTCTCTTAGGATATATGTGACCAATCTTACTTTATTATAGATAGATTGGGATGCTAGTCCAATGTCCCAATTAGGTTTCTTGGCATCGAGGTCAACGAGGTGGTTAGCTACCTCATTTCCCTCGATGTTTTCATGCCCTGGTGATCACTTGATATAAATATTGTTGTTTTTCATAGCTTTGTGACAATTGTTGAATACCCATTGTAATGATATAGAAGCATTAGCCCTTATACCCCAGATGACCGAGATATTATCAATACACATCCAGATTTTCTGATTGATATATCTGGCATCCTTGAGGGTGCATTCCAGACTTTTCTATACTCCAATAGCTTCTGTATCAAAGATATAGAACTAGGTATTAATAAAGCCAAAGCCCGCCAATATCTGGTTTTTGCTTAGGTATATTATATACCTGTAACCTACAATATGTTTTCCTTTTATATGATTTTCCGATTTATTCGAAAAAATAGTGATATCTGTGTCTGACAGGTTTTCCCATCAGGTGTTGAAGGCTTTTGCGGCTGTTTTCTTGTCGAGCCCTTCTGTTGGATCTATTCGGTAGCCAGGTGTGTATTATAATGATTCGAGTATAGACCTTGGGATTAGAGGAATAAGGAGACCAAGTCGTTGGACTTTGGTTTTTGCTCTTTGTCTTTTGCCTATATCTTATCCTTTGACGATCATAAGGGGTTCGATTCTTTTCATAAGTAAATAGGTTATATCTACACTTTGGAGGTATAAAGCAAACCTTAGTTTGGCTTCCTCGAGAACTGCTATGGCTGAGGGGAGACCTGCTTTACAATAAAGGGCGGTTACTGGTGTAGTTTTCCAGGCTGGTATAACTCCTTGTGTTACTATTGTGAGAACCTTTTCGATTTGTGTCACATACCAGCCAAGACAGGCGTTAACCTTTGTTTATCTTGGTTTTAGTTTTTGCACAACCTTGAATCTATCTCTATACCAGGTCTCAGTTCTGTATAGAAATGAGAGAAGTATATATATAATCACTACCTTATATATGGTGTATACTGGAAGGCCTTATATAACTTTGGCTAAGCTTTGTATATACTTTGCTATTGCTTTGGCTTTATTTGCATATTCACTGATATGTTTACAAAAGTTCAGCTTTCTATCAAATCACATTCCCAGCCATTTCAGTACTAAATAGGTGTTTGTTTTTATAGTTATTATCAGGTGTATTGTGAGTTTTTTACTCATTCTGATAGCAGGTGCTGCATTGCCATTACCTATAGTGATATAGATCATTTCCAGCTTTTCTGGGGCAAAAATAATATAATTATTTGTTCCCTACTTTATAACATCTTATATATCTATAATAAAGTGTTTAATATTTTTCTCCAGGGTTTTGGATACTTTGTATAAACATATATCGTTTGTATACCTGAACCTAAGGGAAATATCTTCTAAAAGTAACTCTACCAGGTATAGTATATACAGGACTAGTAATAAAAGGGAGTCTTGAGGAGTTCTATAGGCTACTAGATATTCTTTAATTATAACTTGCTTTAGCTATACTCTAATTTTCCTTTCTATCAGGAAAAAGTTAATTAATAGAAGTAAATCCTTAGATCAGCCTTGTTTCGTTATTCTAACAAAGAGTCGTCTTTTGAACAATACATCGAAAGCATTTTACATATCTATAATAATTATAGTCACTTTCTTCCCAGCAACTAATACTGTTTCCATATTATATGTAAAGGATGTTATCAGATCTATTATAAAGCATTTAAACAAGGCTCTGTTATATTAAAGGCTGATAATATTATACTTTAGAGCTATCCAGCCTAATTATTTGATAATTACTCTTTCCAGGCTTTTTCCTATACAGGAGAGCAGGGTAATAGGTTTCTATAATCTTATGGATATTATATCCTTTTTCCGATTTTGGGTAATATAACTACTTCAGCTAGCTTCCAGGTTTTCGGGAAATGGCTATATTCGAGACATTTCTGATAAAGCTGTTTTAATAAATCTTTGAGGTGATCCCAATAGGCCTTAAGGATTCTGACTATAACTTAATCAATTCCTAGGGATATATTAGATATTCCAATAACATTTACTTCGACTTTTTCCAATATAAACCAGGAGTTCCAGGGTAGATACTCACTTCTTTTCCATTAATCTTTTAATAGATTATATTCCAGATCATTTTCCATACTGAAGCAATCCAGGATCTCTGTTTTGAATACTTTGGCTTTTTCCATCACATCTTCTATCACTATTCTATTTGAAATGATTAAGGGATTCTTGAGGTTTAGGGCAAGCTTGTGCCAGTTAATTATTTTGTATAAATCCTTATTATTAGAGATATCATTTATGATATGTTTTCAATAATTGTATTTGACTACTCTAATTATCGTTTTGAATTCCTTTGTTGCTATAATGAAAGAGTTTCCTAATATAGCTTGTCTACTCAGGTGTTCAATGTAGACCTTTTTATATTCCGTTATCCACCAGGGTGCTACCTTACCTTTTCCTTTATCTATGGTTTCTATTATAGTTATTACTTATTTAATGATTTGAATGAATTAATTAGCAAAGTTATTTATTCTTTCTGAAGTGTCAAGAATATTGTTTATAAGCAAGTATATCACTTTATTTGTTACTAACCCTATTAGTTATAATAGTTTTGTTTTCGGAATATAAATATTGTATTAGTCAAAAGGCTTGATCCCTTTGTTAAATATTGTTGTTATCAGGATATAATAATCCAAGTTACTGTAAAGATTATACTAAACCCTGATTTCTATAAAGAGTATATTGAAGAATAAGAGATCAAATATATTTCCTTTTATATAGGTAGGTGCTCCTTTTTCTCCAATATATTCTAGTTTAACCAAATCTGCCCAAATTGTTAACTCGTTTTCTCTGTAGAGATTTTCCAATCCAGGTTGCTATATTTTGTGTATAGCATTGAAGTCATTTCCAATGAAATACCCTAGGAACAGTTGTAATTCAATGATATACAATAATATCTATTCTATTTGTAATTATCAATATATATTCAGTATAAGATACCTATTTACATTTATTTAAAGTATATCACAGCTTTTGATTAACTATTTCTATTGGATTCACAGTTTTGCTCCTTTTCTGATATATATCAGTATTTAGGATTATTCTACTTCTTTTTGTTCAGAGGATATTCTTGTCCATAAATCTATTGGGATATGTTTTGATTTTTGTAAGTAAGAATATAAAGAGTTCCTGTATATATAAAACATTTGATTTGTTTTCAAATACTATTTGTAATAGGATATTATAGATCTCTGGTATTTTGTCTATGTTTGCCCGG
>KI628844.1:0-32809 GCA_000503235.1 Sclerotinia borealis F-4128
AATAATATGAAATAACGTGGTTTATCAGTGCGTCGCGCATATCAGTGCCTCGCACACTTTTTCACTATTTTGCAACTCTTCAATTCAACACGCGTTTAATCAACAATCAACAATGAATAACACTTCAAAAGAAGCTCGGATTATCTTAGCTATTGAAACTATTAATAAATAAATAAAAAATGAATCACCAGAATGCTGCTAAACTCTACAATATCCCTGAAACAATACTTCAGAATCGAATGAATAGTTTAACTCTACTACAAGAATATTGATCATTAACTCAAAAATTAACTAAATTAGAAAAAGAAATAATTCTTCAATATATCCTTGATATGGATACACAAGGATTTGCTCCTCGATTGAGTGGTGTGGAAGATATAGCGAATAATATTCTCGATACTTGTGAAACATACTATATTGAAAAGCTTTAGATATATCGATTTATATAATACTGGCCAGAATTAAAGATGCGTTTTAATCGTGTTTATGATTTCCAAAGAGCTCTTTACAAAGATCCAAAGCTTATTGAAGGGTGGTTTCAATTAGTATCGAATATGCAGGCGAAATACAGTATTCTCGATTGCGATTTCTATAATTTCGATGAAACAGGCTTTATGATGGGTATTATATACCCTGGGATGGTTGTAACTAATACTAAACAACATAACAGAAACAAAGCAATACAATCAGGTAATCGAGAATGAACTATAACAATTGTATATATCAATGGTATAGAAGAAAGTATTCCTCTATTTTTAATGATTAAAGGCAAAAATCACCTTTCGAGTTGGTATACTGAGAATGATCTCTTATTTGATTAGGTGATTAAAGTCACTAATAATAAATGGATGAACAATGAGACAGGTTTAGAGTGGATTAAACATTTCAATAAATATATTATTGCTCGAAAACAAAGTAATTATCGAATGTTAGTATTAGATGGACACGAAAGTTATAAATCGATTGTATTTCAAGAATATTGCAAAGAATACAATATTATAACTTTTTCATTACTTCCTTATTTTTTGTATATTACTCAATTACTTGATATTAAATATTTTAATGTTTTAAAACGAATATATAGCTAACAAATTGAGGGGTATATTAAGGCTTATATTAATTATATCACTAAGGTCGAATTCCTTATAGCCTTTAAAGTAGCATACTTACAATCAATAATTGTTCAAAATGGATTATCTGGATTCCGCAGAGCTGGATTAATACCCTTTGATCCTTAAGCTGTTATTTCTAAACTAAATATTAAATTACGAATACCTATATCTACCAGATCTTCCTCTGTAAAGCTTAATCCTTAGATTTCTCAAACATTTCATAACTCGAACAATATTCTTTCACAATTAACCTTAATTAAAAATCGAATTGTACAATATCAAAAAAACTTTTCTACACCTATATTTGAAATAGTTATAATTTTAGTTAAAGGTACAGAGATATTAGTTTATAAGATGATACTTATGAATGCTGAGATTTGTATTTTTCGAAAAGCAAATGAGATATTGAATAAATGTCATAGAGTTAAAAAGAATCGAATTTATTAAGGAGGAACACTTAGTATACAAGATAGATATAATATTATATTATAGACTGATGTAGATAATCAGATTTGATGCGATGAATGCTTTAAGAGGGATAGTTCAAATAGGGAACAATCAACTTTATATTGTTGTGGTTCTTGTGGTAAAACTGGTTATAATATACGAACTTGTTAGGAGGATTTAGAAGACTCTAATTTATCAGATTTTGAATAGTTTCAATTAATTTTATATGTTGTGATTATTGAATAATATTTTGAAATGATTGAGTAGTGAAAAAGTGTGCGAGGCACTGATATGCGCGACGCACTGATAAACCACGTTATAGTATTTTCGAATAATTACGCCGACTTTAAGCGTGTGCCTCTTCTAAAATTTATTATAAAAATACTAATAAAAGATTAATTAAATATTATATATAATTAAATAAATTAATAATAATTTAAAGAAAACTAGAAGATAAATAATAATTAAAAAAAAAACAGGAAGACAGAGGGCGGAAGGGTGCCGGGAGGCGCAGCGCTCCTGGTACTTGAGTATAATTATACGATGTATAACCTATCCATCTTATCTATCAATCCATCAATCCTCAAACTCAAGACTCCAAACTCAAGAATATCGATCAAGTTTAAATACCCATCTGTGACGGAACAGACGGCTCTCTTCCGCCCACTGGCTCATACTACATACATAGTATGATATGACGGCTCTTTTGGACCTTCCTTTCACAGCTTAGAGCCCTAGCTCTATAGCTCTAGACCTAGGCATCTTACGCCTAGGACTATTTCACCCTTTTTGGCCTAGCCCTTATGGCTCCCAATACCTGTATATATAGTCCTCCTTTTAGCATCCTACATAGCTCTTCACTTGTAGATTCTAAGTACACAATCGGAGTCCTGTTTATACCCTTTTGGTCACACCATCCCACATCCCATATTCACACCCCTCCTCCTGCCCCTCCCCTCAAATCCCAAATCCCAAATCCCAAATCACTTTTCCCAGGAATTCTACATCTACATCTATTCAAATACATCTACATTTACATCTACTCAAGTACATCTAGCTAGCTAGCAAGCGAACTAGTATTCATTATCTAGATACCTCTCTCTCTCTATCCTCTATCCCTATCTTTTCATTTCCATTACCATTTCCATTTCCATTTCAATTTCCATTTCCATCCATATCCACACTCACATTCACAACCATACTCACACTCCCACTCCCTCCCAATCACAAGACAATCACAATCCAAAAGACTACCTACCTATTACCTACCTATTTATACTCATACTCATACTCATACAACATCCCGATATCCATGAGCTTATCATCCAATATACATCAAATTAAAATAAAAAATTAAACTAACATTTTGATATAATGATTCCACATTATAACTATAACTATAACTATAACTATAACGAGTACTCGATTAATTACCAAGTACAAACAAGTACTTATGGATAAGTAGAGTAGAGTAGAGTAGAGTAGTGTAGTATAATATATCCACCCATCTACTCCCCATCCCCCCTCCAATCCATCTACCCATCCGTCAATCCCTCCATACACCCCCCACTCCTCCATTCCAACCACACAACTACATACATCTCAACAAATCTCTCATCTCTCATCTCACTCCCCCATTCCAATCCAATTCAATCCACCCCAACCCAACCCAACCCAAACGAAATCTGTAAACTCATCTTTTCTTGTCCTGTTTTGCATTACTTGTCTTGCATGATATCACATCACATCATGTCGTGCCATAAAATAAAGCTCCAACAGAACATAACATAACATCCAACACTCTCCCAAAACGCCATTGCAATGCCAAGAAGGAACCACCATCTACCATCCATCTATTTGAACTCGGTGCCTGCCACCTCCTAAAGAAAATTCTAACTGTAAAATAAAATAAAATAAAAACTCCCAAGAGGTATGGTATCTATGCGTAACGCTCATCACATCCATCTGCAAGCATTGAAGGCGTTTCAAAAAGAAAAAAAAAGTCCTTGCCTGCCTCTCATCAAACACCTCATTTTGTTTTAAAGATCCAGCATGAGACCTCCAGCATGAGACCTCCAGCATCAATCAACTCCCATTACTTCCTACCCAAACTCTGCAAGTTGACCAACTCAGAATATCTACCTCCCTTATGTATAAGCTCCGAGTGGGTGCCACTCTCCACGATTCTACCTTGATCGAACACATATATACAATCCGCCTTTTGGATTGTACTCAATCTATGCGCTACTGCAATTGTCGTTCTTCCCTTTGCTGCTTTATCCAGAGCTGCTTGAACTACGTGTTCACTCTCGGAATCTAATGCACTAGTTGCCTCATCCAACAAAAGAATTTTAGGATCGCGGAGGAGGGCACGAGCGATGGCAATTCTTTGTTTCTGACCACCAGACAACATGCTTCCCTTTGAACCGACGATTGTAGAAAATCCCTCGGGGAGCGACATAATGAAATCGTAGATGTTAGCTTCGCGACATGCGAATTCGATTTCGGAATCAGGTACATCCTCTCGATCGGCTCCGAGGAGCATGTTCTCACGGATGGTACCTTGGTAGAGGGTTGGTTCTTGGGATACGAGGGCGATATGTGAGCGGTAATCGCTGATGTTCAAAGAAGAGATCTCTTTACCATCGACGTAGATACCACCAACGAGGGGGTCGTAGAAACGTTCGAGAAGAGCAATGGTAGTAGATTTACCACAACCGGATGCACCAACTAGAGCAATATATTGACCAGGCTTGACTTGGAGGTTGAGACCACGGAGGACTGGCTGTTCTGGACGAGTGGGGTAGCGGAAATGAACATCACGGAATTCGACATATCCTTCCATCGACTCCATACGTTCTCCATCCTCAGACCAAGAGTCGATGGCGGGTTTGCGATCAAAGAGAATCTTGAGTTCCTGGGCGGCTTGTTTGGCTTTACCCATGTCCGCTATGATCTGTTAGCTTAAACGTTTGAATAATTGATTGAAGGGAATACTTACGTGCGAAGGAAAAGATAGTTCCGGCAGATTGAGCACCGAAAATGACAGCCGAGAAGCAAACGAAGAATTGGAACATGGTATATTCCTTGCTGGCAATACGCTGACCACCATACCAGAATCCAAGTGCGACACAGAGGAACATCAAAGATTGAGATGCGGCATAAAGCAAGGAAGACTTCAGGATCGATTTCAAACTCCTTTCTTCTTGGGCCTTGAGGGATATTATATACTTGGCGAGGACATCCTCTTCTCTAGTCAAGGATGCAACTGTTCGGATAGCACCTGTAGCTTCGCAGGCATAACTGGCACTCTTTTCATAAGCCTTCTTCGCTCTTTGTTGAAATCTTGCAAGAAGCCAGAATCGGAAGAAACCACAGCCAAGTAAGACTGGAATAGTGGCGATGCAGACGAGAGCCAACTTCCAAGCAATAGCAAGAGAGAGAGCACATGCTGCGATGAGCGTAGTGATGACTGTCAAAAGCGTACCCAGAGTGACCCCAGATAAACCGGCAACGTGAGTAGTTTCGGTGCTCAAGAAGGATGTGAGAGCACCAGCAGTGTGATCCTCCATGTCAAAGTATTGAATGTCCTGACGAAGCATCGTACGGAAAGCACGGTCACGAACCCGATGGATGAGCCTTTCTGAACAGAACGCAAAGGCAACACCTTGAGCACAGAATGCAAGAAATTGAACGATTGCCAACATAAGGTACATCAAAGACCAGAAATCGACATCGGTTCTAATCGTATGGTAATTGGCAGGAACGGCAGGAAGGGAGAGCGAGATAATTTCCTTAGCGAAGAACACGGCTTGAGTTGGATTACCTCCACCACAAATGATGGAAAAGAACAGCCCCACCAACATGAGTTTCCATTCGGTAGTGTTGAATGAAGCAATCAACTTGATCAATGTCCATAATGAATCATGCTGTTCAGATGAGGATGTCTTGTTCTGAAGTACGAGCGACGACTGCGATTTTTCTGTTGCTGTGCGATTTAATTTGTTGGCAATATTCTTATCATCCGGATCCTCATTATATTCGATTCCTCCAACCTTGTTAGACATTTTTCGTACAAGTTCATCGTCCTTGGCGTCAACCTCTGTCTCTTCAGCGGCGGTCATTTCCTTGATTTCAGCAATCTTTTGTGCTTCAATCAATCTATAGTAAGCACCTTGTTGAGCAAGCAAATCATTGTGAGTTCCTTGTTCCACGATGCGACCTTCAGTCATGACAACAATGTTGTCCGCATCCTTGATGGTGGAAAGTCGATGAGCAATGGTAATGGTAGTTCGTCCTTCAGCAGCAACCTCAAGAGCGGCTTGTACGACACCCTCGGATTTTGTGTCAAGAGCAGAAGTAGCTTCATCGAGTAGAAGGATCTTTGGATCGCTGACCACAGCTCTTGCAATTGCGATACGTTGCTTTTGACCACCGGAAAGTAAACTGGCTCTTTCACCAACGTTGGTTTCGTAGCCTTCAGGCAAAGCAGATACAAAGTCATGTGCATTGGCCATCTTTGAAGCTTCGATAACCAATTCTCTCTGGCGTTCTTCTTTTTCGTTCTCGAACTTGGTTCCAATGAGTCCATGTCGAATATTTTCAAATATAGTAGTTCCAAACAATGTAGGCTCTTGGCTGACCAAGGAGATTTGTTGTCGCAGCCATCGCAAATTCAATGTACCAATATCGTGCCCATCAAGGAAAACCTGGCCGCCAACTGGATCGTAAAATCTTTCCACCAACCCAACTATGGTACTTTTTCCAGATCCAGATGCACCAACGAGAGCCGTCATTTTGCCGGCTGGGATAATTAAACTGACATCGTTCATGATTGTAACTTCCGGTCTGGATGGATAGATGTGCTTGATATTTCTGAGTTCGACTGTTCCCTCGACGTGATCGAGCTTGATACCCTCAGTAGAGGTTGGATCCAAGGGTGAAACACGATCAATTGTGTTGAAAATCTTCGCGGCGGCGGAAATAGCAGTGGTAAAGGCCTGGGCGTTGGGTGCAACATTTCCGAATGCAAAAGCTCCGATCATGATAGACATCAGGATTGTGAGAATATGAGAGAGAGAGATCGATCCGTCGACAAGGAATCTGGAACCCATCCAGAATGCTAGACCATAATTAAGATAGATGATCAAAAACATGCCTCCTACCATGATAGCTAATGTGAATTTGGTTCTGAAACCATATTTCTCTGCATCAGCAAGATGTTTGTCATATTGACGGGCAAGTTTGTCTTGAGTACCAAAAGCAGTGGCATTCCTGATTGATGAGATGACTTCCTCTGCGATCGATCCTCCAATAGCATAAGATCCAAGGGACTGTTTGCTGTACTTGACAATCCATCTGGAACCTCCTCCCATGATGACGGTAATGGCCGCAACGGTAGAAGTGAGAATCAGAGTCAATTTCCAGGACTTGATGAAACCAATTACAAAAGCCGTGAAGAAAGTAGCTAGTGCATTGATTGTCAAGCCTACCTTTTCGGAAATACCATCTTGAACCAAATTGGTATCAGCTGTGATTCTAGTAGTGATTTCACCTGATCCTAGCTTATCGTAGAAACCAATATTCATGCGCAAGCACGCAGCCAAGTATTGCGCTCTAATCTTTCCACTGATGTGTTCTCCGACATAGATGAATCCAACTGTAGAGATGTATATGGTAATGAATTCGGCGATCGCAAGATAGATGAAGTAGAGAACCATATGATTAATGGTATGATCAAAATCCGCTTTTGAAGTCGATCCTGCGAAGTAATCTGCAAAGGTTCCAGCCAATTGACCAAAAATAACCGTCATCAAAGGTAATGCAGCTCCCGCCGCAATGCTGCAGATGGCACTGACTACCATAATGAGGATATCGTTTGTGGTGGAAAAACGATACAGGTTTCCAACTCCTGACGACAATTCTGGCAATTCCACTTGTCGTTTTAATATTTCGGCCTCATGCGGAGGTAGATGTGCGTAAATATCCTCATCTTTACTGTTTGCCACCTTTACAATATTCGAGTCTAATTTCGACAAATCCTTATTCCCTACAGATACCTTCGTTGCCCCCCCTTCGATCTTTTGTTTTTGCGAAGAATCTCGTTCAGATAGAGATGATCCTCCATTGCTTGATGGACGACTCCTCGAGTCCGGTGTCTCGGTCTTCTCTGATAGTTCGCCAGCCATAATTGGCGGCTTTGGGGAGATTTGAGGTTTCGTAGAAGTGGCCAATATCTGCAGACGATTCGATGTAAGCTTTGTTTAATATCCTGATATATCTTATTGTACTGTATGCAATCTCAATACTTCAATTGCGGCGAATCCACCTTTAAGACTGTCAATAAGGAAGTGTAAAGTAAACGGCGGTCGAGTCGAAGCCTTCGAGTACCGTACCGGTATTAAATCGTAGGATTTTGATAGAGTTATTAGGTAATTAGAAAGGTAAATAAAGTTGTAAAAAGGGAGTATTATAAATAAAGTCAAGATCAAAAAGAGGAAAGGAGTTTTAAAGAGGAAGATGGGATTTGTAAATATATATAAAAGTAATTACCAGTATTTTCTTATTTACCTTGCTTGATGTCTACCTAGGTAGGTATGTATTGGTAACCCTTTCATAACTTCAAACGGGAAGCTCTGATCCCGAGGTGCGGGTTTACGGGGGGGGGGTCGCGGATTATTGGAATGACCGATTGATGACTAGTCCGATGACTAGTTCGTTATCAGCTTACTACCAGTGAGCTTAGGTAGATCAATGATAATATAGATGTTATCAATTGAAGAAAGATGGCTTGTATTGTTTAAAAATCAACACCGGTGACCTTTAAAACGCCACCATTTTGTTCCAATCCATTGAGGGGTATTGATATTTCAATCAAGGTTCTTCGGATTGAAAGTTTGGGCTAGGCTAGTCAATCTGAAGAAGGGTACGAAATGAAGTAAGATACGATTATATCCAGGTTGATGTCCATTTGGATATTCAGTAAACCCTAGGTAAGTACTTATGCTATTGGTGGCTTTTAAGTATCATCCTCCGTAACCTTAAGTATCAAAGCCACAAATTCCTATCATCTCTATTCTCCAATCTTTTTATCTAACAATTGAACCTTCACCGTTCCCATTCCCGTTTCCTCCATCTCCTATTTCTTCATTGGGGATTTCCTTCCTTGAAAACTTCCCGTGTCAACGCAATCCATTCCTCAAAGGGCCTTTATTGTGACTGACAAACGTGCAGATTTCCCTTCCCACGCAATCGGTATGACTCAAAACTGTACCCTGAATAAGACACAATACTTCTAATTGGACAGCTCGTTAGTCCTTTCATGTCATCATGTCATACTAACTTTAACCTCGCATTCCTATACAGCAATAGCAACACAGCAACAAACCGATAAACTTGAGTCAATACTGTAGGTTGTCATATCGAATTTATCCCATCCTTTACATGGTACGCAAAATGTCACTTATTCAACCATTCAAGCGCTATCTTTATAATCTCAGGCCCAACAACTAACCCATAGCTGTCCATGTTTCATCTCACAGTCGATCTTGGTACTGAATTGTCAAATCGCCATACAGTACTATTCAGCTCGAGAAATCCAATATCCCAGCCCAATACCGGTATCTATCTACCTGTTGAACTATACTGCACTAACCTCATAGCGAGCTTCCTTTCCAGAACATCTACAGTAGATACTCGAGGCAAAAGCCCTTGTCTCAACCACCTACCCAACCCCACTGTGTAAATTATATCTATCTAGCTACCTAATAGGTACCAAGATAGACATCGGGAACGGACAACAACAAAGTCCAACTTGGCATTCGGGAATCAATGCGATTGGTAAATAATCCCTTACGAGTTACGAACCTTTTGTTTGGTATGTGGGGGCAACGGACTTTGCGTTTTTGGCCCACCGAAACGAGCCTCTTGGTGAAGTTATGCAAAAAGTTATTATGTGGAGTGGAATTGAAAGGATGGATGGGTGGGATGATGTGGACTTGTTAATAGGAGCGGTCAATTCCTTCTAGAAGCTTTTTGAAATGGGATGACTGGATGATCTCCCCTATTTTTTGTAACTATAACCACCTCTTGCGATTGAAAACTGTAACGAGATGCTATGCTGGTGCTGATCATCTAGATGTTTTTCAATCTGGGCTGAATGAGATTTGAGATTTGAGATTTGAGATCCCCTGGACCTCGATAGGATAGGATAGGATAGTCTTCAAGGAGAAATCGAAGGGATAAGACATTTCTTACTCCGTACATATAGCATATCTCATCTAGCCTACTATCTAGACCCATCTTCGATTTCAGAACAACACAGCAATTACTGAATGAATGTTTATAACCATCCCAGAGATTTTCGATGGATAGATAATTTGTTAATATCGGGTATAGTATTCAACTCGGGTCTAAAAGATTACAGATCAGAAACTTCGATTGAGTCTTCTTATCTGGAGTCATTCGGTGTATATGATATGATATACGAGTAGTACAACACCCTGGAGAGATAGCCTGTCCATAGTCCTCTCATCAAGTATGAAGGAATTCAGCCAAGTCACCACCCTATCTATTGTCCTTGAACTGTCATCTAGGAATACTAGATTTGAGCTCGAATATTAAAGTACTTGTGATCCCAGCATATTTCTATTGTTACAATTCAGTCTCTCATACTATCGAGAATAACAGTAATATACTTCTAATAAAAAAAACAATTAGAAGACTTGGCCAAAGAACTTGAGAGTGAAGCTATTTCAGTTCTGTGAATAACAAAGTGAGATCAAGATCACTTAAGATCGATTATCTGAATATATGGACCACTATATACTTTTGTGCAGTATTGATAGGAACAATAAAGTATATATCTTCTTATTATAACCAAGTCAATATCTTAACAAACATCTTAACCAGTGAACAGCCACTGGCCAGTAGTTTGATAATGGCTATCATGGTAGTCACATAATATAGGCTTTATTACCTCAGCAACAGTCCCACCTTATTTCTCGGCTAACCTTCCAATCAACAAAAGCTTGATCTTAGAATCACTGACCGCCCCAGGCAATACAATATGGAATCTCAAGGTGGTCGAGATGGTGCTTCCTCACCAAAATCAAATAAATCATTGCTCTCAAACCCACAACCTCCAATCTTCGCGCCATTCTTTGCGCCATTTTTCTTTGTCGGAGGCACTCGAGGTACATTACCAACTCCTCCTAGCTTTGCCCACCCAGATCTCAAAAGATTTCGGGAATTCGAGGATTTCGAACCCATGAAAATGGCGGGCGGAAAGAAATCTGGAAGGACGTTGATGCGAGAAGAAGGTCTGGAGCGAACAGACAATGGATTGAAGCAAACAAGCTGGCCGGAAGCCACCCCAATCAATCAGAAAAACTATTACACGTATGTAATTTGTTCTTTTGGAGCTTCCTTCATACCTCACATGCGTTTCTTATGACCTTTACCGGTTTCATGATCTATAACTTTCACTGACTTACAATTTATAGAGAGTTCGGAAAGCGCGACGATCAATTGCTTGCATCACGTCTACAGAACGAATCCAATCAAGAGAAGCTCATCCGCGATGCCAAAAATAAAGACAGAGCTCTTGCGCGCACCGGAAATGCTGACGTACCGCTACCCATGGACGAGGACGAATCCGAAGATACAGATGTTACAGATGAATTGGCCGCCTCAAAGGTTATCGTCATCCATCCCGGAAGTCAAAATTTGCGCATTGGTTTGGCCAGCGATGCTCTCCCAAAGACGGTCATAATGGCCATCGCAGAAAAATTCCCCATCACAGAATCTCAAGAATACGAGCCTCGACCAAAGCGCCAGAACACCGAACTTCCACCAGAGCAGCAATTTGGAGATGAGTGGTCGAAGAAATATACCAAACAATGTGCCGAACTGAAAGTAGACATGCGTTCAAATAGGCGCAAAGTATTACCCAATTCGAAAGAGTTGGTTGTGAATTACAATCGCCGTGTGGAACCAGAAAAGATCCCAGAACACAATGATCCGCTTCGCGTCGAATGGACGGATATTTCCAAAGGCTCAACAACAACTTTTACGGGTCCCGATGCACAGCGCATAGCAGACAATTCTCAGCCGCCGTATAGACTATTCTGGCCTATGCAACATGGTTGGCTCCATGAGAATGACTACAACGTTTGCGAAGCTATGTTCGACGATTTCGAAACAATCATTGAGAAGGCCATGAGAAGAGACCTTGGTCTTAACAGAAGCAGTGAATGGGATCAATACAGCTGCATAATGGTGGTACCGGATCTCTACGACAAAAAGTATCTGGAGCAAATGCTGGATATGTGTCTCAGGGGTTTTGGGTTCAAACAGGTCGCATTTATGCAGGAGAGTCATGCCGCTACATTTGGAGCTGGTTATACCAGTGCTTGTGTAGTCGATGTTGGAGCACAAAAGACATCAATTTGCTGTGTTGAGGATGGCATGTGCATTGAGGATTCTCGAGTCAACCTCAAGTATGGAGGGTATGATGTCACTGAAACTTTCATCAAAATGATGCTCTATGATCATTTTCCATATGCCGACATCAATCTAAAACGACGTTACGACTTCCTTCTAGCGGAGGAGCTAAAGATCAAATACTGTACAATGAACCAGGCTGAGATCTCTGTCCAGCTTTACAATTTCCACCTTCGCGCACCAAATCAACCGACTCACAAGTATGGATTCAAGACATATGATGAGGTTATTCTTGCTCCTATGGGCTTCTATGATCCTTCAATCTTTGATAACAGTGATAAATTGAAGGGTCGTCGCAAACACTTGGATCGATCATACAATGCTTATGACGTCGACAGTCCCGATGACCCCACATCTGCAGCTCAGCTTGCAATCCTGGCCGCTATCAAACCTTCTATCGCAACCAACGCAAATGGATACAATCCCAACAGCTTCGTTTATAATGGGATGGCCGATGCTTCTTTCTCTACACCTCAAAAAGAGAAGCCCAACCCGTTCAACCTCCTACGTATGGATGTAGACAACCCAGTACATTCTAGCGTGACTTCTGCCGCTGTTTCGCCAGCCCCGGAAGGTGCGAGCACTCCTGCCCCTGCTCCGTTCGTCTTCGGAGGTAATGGAACTACAGCCGGATCTCCTGGCCCCACGAACGGTATCAATGGCACACACAGTGGTAACACACCAAATCCCCCGGCGGGTATGTTTATTGATATTCACGCCCGCACCGCCAAAGATATGGCCATCGAACGTGACTCTGTCCTACCAATCTCTGCTCTAGACACCGCAATCATAACATCCATTACTCACGCTGCCAAGCATGATGACAAGAAAGCGCGTGACTTTTATGGTGGTATCATGGTAATCGGCGGAGGTGCAAAGACCCCTGGATTTGGACCATTCCTTGAAGATAGGCTCAAGAAGAAGAGACCAGATTTAGCAGAAAAGATCTTGGTGGGAACTAGTCCGAGGGAAATGGATGGTCAAGTGGTGGTTTGGAAAGGAGCAAGTGTCTTTGCTAGAATGAAGATGCATGAAAGCTGGATTGGACAGAGGGAATTCGAGATGTTAGGCGCGAGGGTATTGAGTCAAAAGATTCTTTGGCATTACTAAGCTTTAATTTTCTCAACTTTATGGGGTGTTTCATGGATTTAATTGGCTAGCCAGATTGCATGGATTGGAAGGGAAGGCATGGAACGATCTCTTGAATTATGATAAATTTAATGGATGGATGATATAAATGGCGTTACTAAGGCGAACGAGAGCGAGTAGCTATCTAGGCGTTCATAGGGGGGAAATCTATTGAGAATCGATTGAGAATCAAATGGATGGATCATGGGAGTTTTTTTTTTGAGAGAAAGATATCCTGGAAAAGCAACATTTACGAGGTAAATATTGATGGCATATGAAGGAATGGAATGGAAAGGGAAGGGAAGGTGGGAACTCAAAATTCGTACTTGTATGTATGTAGTTGGCTTGGCTTGACTTGACTTGGCTTGACTTGGTCTGGTCACTGGATGAGATTAGGGACGAGTTTAGTAGTTAGCTAGCTACCTAGCTGTCTTGGACACTGGATAGATTGATAGTTTTTTATACTGGTAGATAATACTGGTAGATAATACTAGTAGATACTAGTAGATAGGTTGATGATGAGAGAGCAATATCAGAGAATTTTGAAATTTCTTTTTGGTTGGGTTTACTGATTACAGGTTATTTTTGGGCTGTTGTGGGGGAGGGGATTGAAATTTTGGGTGAGTTTGCTGGATGAGTTTGCTGGATGAGTTTGGTAGATGAGTTTGGTGGATGAGTTTGCTGGGTAGGTAAGGAGGTGAGAGGTGAGAGGTGAGAGATTAGCTGGGTGGCTGGGCGGCTGGCTGGGTTGCACGCTTGGTATAATGAATTGGAGAGGTTTTAATAGGGTTATGTTGTGTCGTTGTTTGTATAGTTTTTTTATCTGAATGGGTTAGTTGGGGAATTTATTGATGGATAGGGATGTTTGTTACTTTATTTGTATATTCTGGTTTTGGTGTATAAGTCTGTACTCGAGTATATATGTACTATTACTTATTGAGAGTTCAATGGTATTTGTTTGTATTTGTTTGTTATGCGGGTTATGCTTTTTATGCTCGATATATTCATTACACCCATCGTGCGTGTCATGCTTTTGAGGGAATATGGAATATGGTATGGTTTGGGGGGTTGGGATTAGGATTGGTTTTTCGTCACGGTATGGTGAAAAAGAAAATTCTTGGGATAATATGGTGTGGAGTATAGTGTGTGGAGGGTGGAGGATGGAGGATGGAGGATGGAGGATGGAGGATGGAGGGAGGTGTATGTTGGGTTGATGTGGACTGGGCTGATTTGATTGAGAAGGGAGGAAGGGGGAAGGGAGGCAGCAGGAGAGAGCGAGAGGGAGAGGGGAGAGGGGGATATAAAGATGTGTTTATAACATCGTATCGGATATTGGATTGGTAATGATTGATAGGGGGAGGGGGGGAAGGGTTGTAGATGAGGATGTGCATGTGTTATTATTTGATTTCAATATTATATTGAGTATATATATACTCGTAGATATGTAGTGAAGTTGGTCTGGTTTAGTTTGGTTTGGTTTATATTCATTTATAGTTATAGTTATAGTTATAGGAGTAGTGGGAATAGTGAGAATAGTTGAAGTGGTTGGAGTAGGATTGCATTTTTTTTTGAGAGATATATTTGTGATTGAGAAGGTGATTCAAAATCTGGTCTGCAACTTCATCTACAACATCAATGATCCTAAATCGGAATCAAAATCAAAATCAAATACCGAAGTTCGGTGTTAGGTGTAGAGCTTATTTCAAATCGTACAGTATTCTGGATTTATCTTTTGATATTGGTAATGGTAATGGTTTGCTCGTGATTTTTGGTTGCGAGAGCATCTAGTGATGAGATGAAATAAAATGGGATAAAATGAGATTACGGATGGATCAGGAAGTTCTGGAAGATATAATATTGGGAATGTGAGGAGCGAGGAGCGAGGAGCGAGATTGAAGGTTTTGGATGTGAGGAAGGAGCTGTATTGCGTTATTTAGTTTGGGTGGTTAAAAAGGTGTGTAGATAGATATGAGGACTGATGACTGGATTTGTTGTGAGGCGTGAGGGGGTGGAGGGGGTAAGGTATATTGTTTAATATTGGGGCTGGTGAGTGAAATGAGCTCTTTCATTTTGTGCGAGTTGATATTTGACGGTGATTCATGCTGTATTTTCTGTGTTTTTCTGTGTTTTTGATAATGAAGGAAGGTTTCGTTTCTCGTTTTGTTCTGAGATGGGGTGTGATAAGATCTTCTTGCATATATATTTACGCACTCCCCAATGTAAGATATATTCACTCGAGGATATGGCGCATAAGATTACATACATGGTGCGTGGGTTTCACGGAGCAAGTGATTAGAGAAAAGAATGTTTAGTACTTGAGATGGGTATTTATTGCATGATTAATTGGTGTGACACAGGAGACTATCAAAATTCTGCGGAGTATCACTCACTCTGGCTTGAAGATAGGGAAGAGGGTGGTGGTCAATAAGGCCTAGGGGACTGAGTAGATGTGAGAAGTAATTTATATGATGCGGTAATCTTCTTTCATTTCTTTTATTTCCCTATGTGACTGTGTACTAAATAATCATACAATCACAGAGCTTTAGATTTCTAACGTCTAACGTCAAGATTTTGATGAACGGCAAGGGACGAACGCAAGACAATTGGATAGCTCTTTTTGCAGTTGTAGATAGAAGTTTTGAGATTGTGGGATTCAGAGTGCCGAGTGGTTCTCTGATGGCAGTAATTGAAGTTGTTTGGAGTGGGAAGTTTTGTGATGAGGTGTAATCATCTAGCATCCTAGATTCCTAGTATTATATGATGGGTCCCTACCTTGTACGTACTGCCCCTAGTTCCTGAGCTCAACTACTAGTATACGTCATTTAATGAAACTTTAATAATGTATTTTGCAAGACTTGATTGATCCGCATGTATCAGTGTTGTCGATTTAAGCTTTCGCTTGGTTCGATTTCCAGGGGCTAGCCTGAGTGTTAATGGAAACAGACTAGGCCGGCCCACACCGCTGTCAAATCGGAAGCTAAAATAAGGCTTATAGGGATACTAGTAGTAACGTCATACTAGACAGTAGCTTCCCACTAGAAAGAATAGGTCCATCATTCCAAACTTTTGTTGCATATCTTGTGAGAAGGGGGTGGTAGTCTCGTTTAGGGGGGGGTGGTTTATGGTTTCACACTTTCACACGCCTTGAAATTTATCTGGTAGTTTACCAATTAGTAGTGGTAGTATAAATATAGAGACTTCGGTGTTGCGCATGTGCTGTATTTGCTTGTATAGTTAATTGAAATCTTGGAAAAGTATATATACATCACACGATGGGTTGACGTATATGTATGTCTGCTTGAAAATTATGCTTTCTAGGCTGAGGTTATAACTGCTGCCCTGTTTGCTGTCAAACTTTATACGAAGCTATTCCTCAACACGTTAAAGTAATACGCTGAAGCAGTTCAGATCTAAAGCACTGGGCACAATTCGAAACTTGATTTATCTACCGCTTTTACTTCTTTCTCGCGTGGATGCGAAGATCGGTTGGATACAACATGACTTGATCTGAAGAACACTAGAATATACTAGTTAATGGCCGTTGTATTATGCTTATACACTGCCTTGTTCTTTACGGTCAAGATCAGCTCTTAATTTGAAGGGTAGCTTACTGATCCGATTTATGATTGACATTTGGATTGTATCAGTGAACTTCTTTTGCTGAAAACTGTTGATGTGTTTGTTATATGGGCTTGGTATTGAAATTGCAGGTACAAAGAAAGGGAAGCGAGTCACAAAGTCGGAGGTCAAATTTAGTATATGAAACTGTTGAATTGTCAAATTTTGCAAGAGGAACAGTGAAGTGTGTATGAAGAGATGGCTAAGCGGGGTGAGCTAATATAAATACCGGTATATTCAGAGCTACTTGATACGATTAACCCAATATCTATCTAGTCTATAAACTTGAAGTCCCCTTCGAAGAATTAAGTTACTATCATCCAAACATATCATCCAAATATATCATCTGAACTTATCATTTGATAACTTAGTTGCTAGGGGATATTTTAGTGGTTGCTACGTAATCAAGTAACCTAGGAAACCTTCACTACCGTTCCTTCCTCTCTAATGCTTCGATGATATCATTATTCATCAACCAACCAACCAATTAACCAACCAGAAGACCAGATTATTTTAGTCTTGTTTACGTTATCTAAGTTCCCATAGTCACTGTCGCCTTCTTCCCTTTCTTCCTTTCCTTTCCTTTCCTCTTCTCTTCTTTTTTCTTCAGCATACGCACTTTTGATTATTTTGATTCTTCAAATTTCAAAAATTACTGCTTACTGCTTACTCTTACTACTCTTACTTCTTTCATCTTTGAGCTACCAACTCATTGATACAAAACTTCTTACAACGCTCTTACTTTATTACAAGCTTTTTATCTAAGTCGGCGTACCGATTCTTTTTCAAACTTCAATCAGTACAATGTCTTTCTACGATTTCCTCCAAGTCATTGGTAGCGCCCTCGTGGTTGCTATCTGTGTACTCATGATGAGAAGTCCAATCGACTTCGAGGTAGCACCTGCCAGCCAACTCATCCAGGTCGCTCCTCCTTCACCAGTGACCCAGTCACTTTCTGAACCTCAAGCAGCCCAACTAGTCGCTTCTCCTTCCCCCAGGAAGATGAGCAGAGTTGAAGAGCTTATCGGTTCAGTCCAGGTTACTCCTACCTGCCCACAAAGAGATAGAAAGCCCTCTCCTAGAATAGTTTTCGCCCCTGCTCAACTTGAGCGAAGATCAATGATCAAAAGTCCTTCAATTCAATCAATCAAGGCCGATGTTCATTCCTCTTCTGTTGCTGGCGCGCAACAAATTATAACCACCACATCCACCGTCACAACCACGATGGATATTGAAATGACAGACGTTGCGTCGGCATATGCCGAAATCTCTGAAGTCATTTCAGTTGAAGTCGAGATGGTGGATGCTCCTGCTCCTCAGCTGAAGTCTTGCATGAAATCAAGCTTCGCTTCTCGGTCTGCGAAAAGTGTTAGTTTTGCAGGACCAAGCAGCGATTGCATTCGCGGAAAGATCGCCACTCATGTGGTCTCTGAAGCATTTGTATATCCCAGTGGGTGGTCTCCTGGGGCACTTCAAAGCCCTCATGAGACATTTCCCATTATTGAGGAAAAAGACCAAGAAGGCAATCCTACCGGATGGTTTTACAAACAGGATAGTATCTACTACCCACCAAAGATTGAAGGTCACGCATTGCCATTGTCCTTCTGCAGAGAGTGTCACGAGCATATCTCTCATGGATTTTTAAATCCCATCGTTGACTATACCGACGCGGTACTTGCAGATATAAAAGGCGTACGTGACTTTGTCATTTTGGACCAAGCAATGAGATACAATTGCGGAGATCATGGTGGATTCTGATGCATTGCATCTCTTTCTACTAACTACTAACCTGTGACCTGACCCTAACCCTCCCTGGAACCTCCGGACTCAGGTAAGAGAACATTTTCTTTTTTTTCAACCAAAAATAGATGTGCTTTTATCAGCCATCGCCAAAAAAACCAATAAAATAAAGGCCTTGTTGGAATGGATTTTCAGATTGGTAACCTGTTATTCATCCTTCAAGGTATCACAAAACAATCACCAAAAAAGCGAACATCGCATTTTGTACATATTTCTTTCCTCTGTCATTATTTGGGAGGCCGGCGAGCCATTTGCGATGGCGTTTTCTTTTTTTGTTTTTCTTTTTCTATTCTCTTTTACTTTTGCTCGTTAATGGTTTACAGATTAGAGACATACAAGCGGTGGTCGCTGGACCCCGTTCACATATTCAAAAGTTTTGGTCAGTTTTGAAATCTCCCCCCTTTGACTTGAGATTTATGCTAACTGAACCACTTTACATGATTCCCAAACATACGTCTTCGAACAACACGCGGATCGACATACCACCATCATATTCCAGGAAGGGTTCAGGTCACAGGTTAGATTCATATTACATATCGGAGTTCATACGAGACTGTGCAGCGCGTTATGGAAGTCAACACAGCTCTCTCAATTCTCAACTCTTTAAGAACTTTATCATCACATCACTTCTTTATTTCGATATACATCACACTCCGTCGGTCAAGATCGAATGCGCCCTCTGCTGCTCTCGAGACGACAAGCAGAGTTTCTTTCTTGACTCGACATTCGACTCACATCACTTCACCAACTCATTATCACATAAGGCTGGGTAACTCGCGATAAGTTACGCCCAGATCTTTCAAACATTATCAATGAGTTGAATCCGACTTCTTTATCCACTTCGAATTGCACTAAATCGAATCTTTTCAAACTACATCCTAGCTGCGCTCGATACGACTAGCAGGATATTCGATGCAATATCGATGGATCTTATACTGTTCTCGTCCAGTTACTCGACGAGATTATTTGAGGGGAATTTTGGCTTTGGTAGACGAACTTGGTACTTGGGATACGCTGCCGGAGCAATGTTCCTTGGCCTTGGTGTCGTGGGTTCTAGTAGCTTTTCACTTCTTTGGGAGGTGTCTTGGCGATATCTCCTTGGTTTTGGTTGGCTTTGTTGGTTGACAGTCTCATTGGAAGCTCACTCGATGGGGCTTCATGAGAGCTTGTGGAGGGGAAGCTCGTGACTTCATGGATGGTATCATTTTGTACCTGAAGAGCTGAGTGATCAGATCGGAACCTTAAATACTCGACCTTCGACTATAGAGTATTCGATGACAATTCTTCGAGGAGCGTTCGTACGCTTGGAGGAACCGATGATTGTTAGTATTTGCTCTTTGTTATTGCTTGGTTGGATATATCGCTAACTCTTTTATAGACGACGCCATCTTGGAAGAGCTTGGATTGGCATTGAAAGATACCTTATGGAAGTGGGACTTGGGCCTAAGTAGTAGGAAAAGTGATTATTTGCGGCATGGAATGTGGTGGATCTTGATGATGCTGAGGCGATGTGTTGTATATTGGATAATTTGATGGATACATATGGAACGGAGAGAATATCTACATGAGATCTAGAACCAAGGATGATTCATCATATAAACACGCAATCGACTTAAAGTTATCCTTTCAAATCTTGTATTCTAAAGCTTTGCCATCTATCACACCATCTACTGTGGCAGCTTATTCTAATTTCTCTTGTACAAGAATCCTTTCACGGTAGTCTTAACAATCTGGATTGCAGTCCAACAATGAACTACTCTTGAAGGTTTAAAGACTTGTAACAATTCAAACCTACTAACAATTGATAGCCTCAACCCATCAATCAAAATCGACACTTATAAGCTTCTTCCAGATGCAATTACCTTTTATGATCTAGTACCCCTTAGAGAACCAAAATAAAAGAGCCTTGTCTACTGTAGAAAAGTCTAGATACACTGCCATATTCCATTTCATCCTCTCCTTTCAATCGAAAGGGGGTAATAAAGTCATACCCCCTCATTACTTAGAATACGCATGTGTGTTTTATGCTAATATATCTCTATCTAAAAATGTATTTGTAAACTCGATTTAGTTGTTCCAATGATCGACTCAGTGATATACCTAGCTTTAGGGAGAAAAAAGGGAAATAAGGGAAATAGGGAGAAGAGGACGAAGAAGAAGATGGAAGAAGAGGATAGAGTAGAGATAGAGAGAAGAGAATGGAAGGAGAGGATAGAAGAAGAGGATAGAAGAAGTGATAGAGAGAAGAGATAAAGAGAAGGGAGGTTAAATAGCAGAGAGATTACAGAGAGATTGCAGAGAGAGTAGAGATTAACATGGTTATATAAAGAAACTGGTTAGGTTAACTACCTAGGTAGATGGAGCGATGGTTTTGTTATATACTCGAGTATTAGAATCTATTCCTGGCCTGTCATGCCACATAACATGGGATATAACATTGCATCAAACGATATTACATTACATGCGGTAAAAGAAAAGTGTGCACTGGCATTCATAATTCACGATTTGAATATATTTGTTTGTGAATACTCCTTGGAGTTGAAGAGTTTTATGTGACAGATCTGATGTTGGAGTGAGTGTATGGAATCTCTTTAGTTCACACCATTTCTCTCTTACCATGTAGCTATCATATCAGCAATCAAAGTATCTTCGCCAAGATCTCTTCTCGGGTGAAGTTTGTGTTCAAATATCTTGAGACGTAGTCATCGCGATTAACTGTATGGTATCAGCATCTCGAGAAATGAAGGGGAAATGGAGGAAGACCTACTATATCCACCACATATACGTCTCTTACCCGTAAATTCGGTTCTTCCGTGGAGGATTCTCCAGTTATCGAAAACTGTTGCCCAAGAATTAGTCACTGAAGATGCCAATGGATAATATCCAAAAAAAACTCACTTAAAGCCCGTCCTGGCACAAGCTGCGACTGATACTGCCCCATTGGATCATTAACTCTATTAGAAAACTCCCTTGCCGCCTCATACCACTCCTCCGAATACCCTGGATGGATGGTGCCCCTGTCCGCTTCATTCCATCTAATCTGCGTAGCCTTACGATTCGAATCCATGGTCATCACAGGATATGGCCTATTAGGAGTAATATTGATTCCTTCATTACCACTAGCATGCCAAGGGACAGCTATTTTTGATAGAGCATCTTTGTAGCGATTACGAATTAATCGGGCAGACCAGAAACCGTCGACGAGGATGGATTCGCCACCGGTGCCTTCGGTGTGGGAAAGAAGATGGAACATTTGGAGACCGGCGGGATCGGTGAAGTAAGTTGTATCGGTGTGGGGGCCAATGGCTTCACTGGTGTAGGCTGTGTCTTTCATTGTCAGGTCGGATGTGAAGTCGTAGAAACCACCTAGAGACGTTTAGTTGAAAAGACGACTAATCCTATTAAAATGAATAAATTTTACCGTAATGAGTGGGGCGAATAAAGGCGATGCGTTCGAGGAGCTCTTGAGTTTTCAGAGGACATATCGGAACTCCATCTACGAAACAGAAGCCAAACTTGTGCTAAGCGAAATCAGTAAATTATTATGCATAAGCTGGGAGTAAGTAATGAAAACTTACAATCATGCGTGTCCATTTCCCTACACCGCTGTCGCTCGCCATGACTTCATCGTATTTGACAGTAGGAGGGATCTGTTCGATACGCGAATCCCAAAGGACAATATCATGGTCACTGTAAAAAGGTTCAGCATATTGCCGAATCTGTCGGTTGCTATATGTTTACTCTGGATTGGGAATATGAGGAATTACATCCGCAGATCTTTCTACTCCCTGCAGCCCATTAACAAACGCATGTCTGGTCATTTCAAACTTGTTTCTGTCGCGATAAACCTTATGTTTATGGAGCCAATCCCATGGGTAAACAGTGACATGTTCTGACTTGGGGCCACGACCTTTGCTATCCAGCCCTGTATGAAATTAGCGATGAAGATAATTGCAGGGCGATGTGCATACATGTGACTTCCAGTCCCTCCTTTTTGATCTTGTTTATAGATTTTGGGATTTCCTCGAGGTCGGACTTATACTTTGTTAGGAACTAACCTAATCAAATGATCGAGACACTTACGGAGAATATGTTTACTTCCCGCTGCATAGTATCAGAACGCCTGCATTTGGGACAATGACAATTGTCTCTAAGATGTGATCAGTGAAGTGCTCAAGTGGTCTAGGAGACACAAGAGCTTCTGTAATATCTTACCTCAACCATCGACGTGGACTATGAAATCGTTATTAGCCTTTGGACCACGAACAACAACTGGTGCACTTACACCGAATCTGGCCCATCAGCGAAATTGATTGGTATGAACGCGTCATTATCAAGCACACGATAATTTTCTCGATAGCCTTCGCCCAATTTGGGATGAACGATCTTCTCTCCCAGAACAGCAGCCGAGTTTATCAAATGCTCATTTGCTTTCTGCTGCGCCGTCTGTACATCATTGAGGAGAGGCCGTATGAAATCTGGAGTCCGGGCATTCTTTCGTGTAATTACAGGTGGGCCATGAGTGGTATTAAGGAAGAATTGACCCTTCATACGTTTGTATGAGGGGTACGAATCTTGAAGCATATTCAGACGTACAAAATCGGTACCAGTCTGTTGGCGTTTGCTAAAAGCCTCTGACTGGGTTATCTCAGGCTTACTGCTGGAATAGCGACGAGAAGCCACACGACTGACTCGTTGGAGTCGAAGAATGGAGCAATTCATGATGAGAAAGTAATTGCTTGTTGTATTGACATTACAAATTGACGAAATATATACAGATGTGAATTTCTTTGAGATTTT
Organism: Sclerotinia borealis F-4128; assembly: GCA_000503235.1. Classification (NCBI taxonomy): domain Eukaryota; kingdom Fungi; phylum Ascomycota; class Leotiomycetes; order Helotiales; family Sclerotiniaceae; genus Sclerotinia; species Sclerotinia borealis. Next base: position 23,409 of record KI628844.1, read on the forward strand.
TGTCCTGTGATATTTTCTTGGATGAATTCCAGTGCCTCGGCTCGGATTTCTGCTTGATATTTGATGTTTGATGTTTGATGTTTTATTTTTAATGTTTTATGTTTAGTATGAATGTGTATCCAGATGGGACGGGCGAGTAGTCACTCTGATGAGTAGTATTAATCACCTTTTCGTATTTCATAAAGTGTACGTACTCATATTTTCGATCAGATATTGTTTTCCTCAAAGACGAAATCCGAAATCCTCACTCATGCTGAGAAGACGCAGCCAATCGGCGGAACAAAGCTTTTCCGATAATCCCTGAACCAAGCTTCCACTCCTCACAAATACCTTCTTCCTATCAACAATGTGACAATTCCAACCATGAACCATAAATAACCACTTTCGCTCAGCATCATCATGTCCACCGAAGACGCCCGCTATCGCACTTCTACCCAATATCGTCACTGGTCCTATACATCCTCTGCACTTCGCTCCTTGCGCGAAAGCACAAATGCCCTAGCCATAACACAAGTTCGAGATGCCGTTCGACGCGCCCGAGAAGCCCGCGCTGCTTCCTCAAATGATAGCAGTGAAGCTGAGCAAAGCAGGTCGGCTAGTACTGCCTTGCCAGAGGGAGAGATTGATTGTTTGACGGTGGATGAGGAATTAAAGTTGATGGACTATTATTGTAGGCAGACACTACAATTGGGGGATCATTTGGGTGTACCGATTGAGGTCAAGGTATGTTCTTCACACTCAGAGATCATCTGATTCTGTTGGGCGGGTCAATTCCCTCGATAGAACGCCGTGGATGCCTTTAGTATTGCAATATGCGCAATTTGTCTTCGTCCAAAACACATACTAACTTATCTTTCCACTATAGGCCACAGCAGTCCAATACATCCGCCGGTTCTACACAAGTCACAGTCTAATGACATACTCCCCCACCACCATCCTAAAAACCGCCCTCTTCTTCTCCACCAAAACCGAAAATCACTATTTCCGCATCACCCGCTTCGCCAGCGACATCGGGAAAACCACCACGGAAGAAATCCTCTCCTCTGAATTTCTGCTTACCCAAGGAATCCGCTTTACATTCGATGTGCGACATCCCTACCGAGCCCTCGAAGGAGCTATCATGGAACTTCTCTCCATCGCCACCCACAAGATCCCCGTTCCCGCCGAGCTCGAATCCCAACGACCGACTAACATGCATAAATTAGTATTAGCAAGTCATGCAAACGCCAGACGATATCTCAAAACAAGCGCTCTACTATGCGATTCCTATTTCCACTACACGCCCTCACAAATCATGTTCGCTTCCCTTTATCTCGCTTCCGGGCCCCTAACAACATTCTACCTCGCTCTTAAATCCTACAACCCCTCGAATCCAGATACAAACACCGCAGCCCCAACCCACCAAAAACTCCTCAATCTCATCAAAACCCTTGCTCAAATCCTCTCCGCAATTCCCGAAGAACAAACTCCTCTACAGCGCCAAGAAATTCAGGCACTCGTCAAGAAATTAAAGAAATGTAGAAACCCCGAGAAAGCAGATCTAGTCGGGTTACAAAGAATGAAGCGAGAGGGGGTGGAGGGCAAAGATGGGGGACAGGAAGATGAGAAAATCATCAAGAAGAGGAAGATGGAGCGGGAGCAGAGGGTAAAGGAGGAGCAGGATCTATTTGGAGGGAGTCTGAGATGATGATCTTGGGTTGGGTAGTATACTATAATGGCTTGGGTTTATATTAAAAGTCTAGCGGGATTGGCGTTTTACAGACTAGGAACATATGTGGATGGGCATCTGGGGGCGTTTACATATGATTTGATATGGTAATATCACTCTTCATTAGGTCTTATTTTAGATGTATCATGCTAAGATCAAGAGCAGGATCAGAGTAATATTGAAAAGAACATTTTCATTCATTCATCCTGTTAAACTATCTGTTCTTGCTGTCCATTTCCATCCTGGATTGCTTCAGTCATGTCTGTCCCATCCGCTTCGATAGAAGCGTCTGTATCTGACATTGTTGTGTATGTAAAAGTAAGTAATATCCCACCCTCCATCCATCTCATAAAAAAAAAAAAAAAGGAAAAGAAAAAGAATAATAAATAATAATGATGCTTTGTAGAAGAAACAATAAAGAAATCCTGTGCCAGCGCTTGCTTGCATTGGAGTTGTCCAAATTCCATAGTAGATTGAAGTTACCGGTCTACACAAGTAACTTCCTACCATCGGAATTCTCCTGCAGTGCCAAGCAATCCCCATCATATCATTCCTAATGTCCCGAGCACGAATTTCAATGACTTCCCTCCATCCTCAATTGCAATGTCAATTCTCATCATCAACAATCCGAGTAATCGCAACCCACGGCAACTCATACTCTCCAACCTTAGTGCAAGTAAGGTATTCGACCGCGCCATCGCCATTCTTGCTGACATCACCCGTCAACTCATTGATCATCAGCTCTTTGACTGTCTTCGCAGCATATCCCTTCATAATATTCATCTCCTTCTCAACCTGGCTCTTCTCCCAATTGCCCCACGCTCTAGCCTCCAGAGTTGCCTTGTATGGCTCCACCATCGCCATTACATCGTCGATCTTAAGATAAGCTTCTCCGCCTTGCGCCATCAGGCTATACATATTTAGCTCTACGCTTCTCTGTTCGTCGCGTCGAACATGCGCACAATGGCGCAGCTGTTGCGAGAACCAATCGTGCCAGATTTGTACAATGATCCATATGTCAAAAGTGGTCGGGTCCAAATTATTGATGCTGATTCGAATGCCGTGGTGAGCGAGACAGCTTTGGAAAAGTAAGTCGTTGGCCTGCATTCTTTTCAGCTGCAGCTCGTAGATTTTACGGTCAATGATGTCGCCAAGTGCAGACTCAACCCATTCTTTGGCAGTAGGCCATGGCCACGACGGTGCTTGTCCTACAATATGAATTAGGGCTTCCTTGAAGATAAGAGCATTTTGTAGCTTAGACGCAAGCACGAGAAAGCGAGGAGCGTCGCGCCGAATCGATGTGTATAAGTGCCGGCCATGGGAGAATAGAGAGGCGATAATGTGGGGTCGCACTAGTTTTGCGGAGCCGTAGAGAGTAGCTATCTTGACTAATCGAGATGACTGTTTGGTCGCAGTAGACAGATCAGTCGTGGAAATGGTGGGAGCGAAGCTGCGGTAACAGAGGAAGAGCGAGTGATATGCTTCGAGGATATCGGGATGCACGAGTAGAGCTTGTTGATTTGCTGGCTTTTGGTGAGGTGTATTGTTGCTGGGTTCTGCGGTGGTAGATGCCACTGTCTTTGTAATAATATGATTATGATTATCAGAAGAAGGTACTTCGATAATGGGATTGAGCTTGGCTTGCGGTTCTTCTTCAACCGGCAACTTTGCGTGGGTAGGTACCTCGACATCGACATGTTCTTTCGGCATGATTTGAGTACCCAAAGATATTTGTGGAGAGAGTACTGCTGCTTGTTGTGGTTGTGGTTCTTCGACGGTCAAGTTTGCCTCGGCAGAAATCTCAACTTGACTTCCAGATCCAGACGAAACTTCAACATTAGAAGGTATTTGTGGAAACAAACTTGTTGCTTGCTGTGGCTCCTCAACTTGACTTCCAGACGAAACTTCGGCACTAGAAGGTGTCTGAGGAAATAAGCCTGTTGCTTGCTGTGGCTCCTCAAATTGACTTGCAGACGAAACTTCAACACTAGAAGGTGTTTGTGGAAACAAACTTATAGTTTGCTGTGGCTCCTCAAATTTGACTTCCGGTTCTGTGGGGTTTTCCGTGGAGATATCAATCTGAAGTTGTTCCTCGAGCGAAACTTGGCGATTTGGAGATAAACGATCTTGGTGAATTTCTGGTAGATGTAGTTCATCAAATTTGATCTCTGCATTGTCAAGATTGTCAAGATTCTCAAGTTGTCTTTCTGCCGACTGTAGTGCAATTGGAACGATCGGTGAAAACATTTGTTCCTCGGGTCCGACCTCTGCTTTGATAGGAGTCGCAAGTGGTGTGGTGTTCTGTTCTTCAAGAGTCGTCTGGGAGTTGGTGCTAACCTGATCATCTTGAATAGTTGGGTGGGTTGTGTCAGTTCCTGCTTCTGACTTGATGGGACTGGAAGGTAGTGTAGCGACTTGCTCCGTCGCAGTTCTCTGCATTGGCGGATCAAGCTCGGCGCTATCTAATTGAATCGACGTATCCTCTTCTGACTTGATGCTACTTTCCTCTCCTTGGCAACCGTTGCTGAGGTTCTGAAGAAGTGGTTGCAGACTTCCTATCAATGGCGTGGAACCTGCGACATTAATATGAGGACCTGAGTCAAAGCTACCAACCCTGTTTTCCGATTCAACCTCGTCAAATGAACCATCGTATTGTGGAATAGTTACTGATGAATGATGACCGTGAGTAGCACCATTACGGAGGAATGATTGCCCATTAGATCCAAGTGTGGAGGAAGTCCTGGTAACGATCCCTTGAGGCTGCTCCACTGGCTTGTACATTGTGAGTCCCTATAGATATTAGCCCGATCCCTTCAGATTCCGAATTGGTAGAAAGAAATAAAGAAAGATCACCTACCACACGCATCAATGTGTAGTGTTTGAGTTGAGCAGAATATCTGAGTTCGAATCTATATTTGATGCCAGTGTCGCGAGTAGCGATTTCTGCTACTGTTTGATCCACCTCATTGATAAAGTCTTTTTGTAGTTCACTTCGAAACCACGATGATGCATGCATCAACATTTGCGAGTGAATCCGGTAGATATGCTTGAGATCATTTTGACAGAGTACGATGTATACATCGGCATCTTCATCTGCGAAAGGCGAGAACAGCTTTTTGGGTCTTTGGATGGGGCAGACGATGACTTCTGGAGAGAAGCTTATTTCTGATTCTTGCCTAGATTCTGCAGGTCTTTCTTCTTGTTTAGCAGCCCGGGATCTTGCAGTTGATTTGTGTGGATCTATTCAGAAGTCAGCAATTGAATGTTGTAGCTATACCTAGCGTCTGCATGGTATTTCCAACTTAGAAACTGAATTACGGGAGCATTTTACATACTTGGACGAGACTTTTTGGGGGTATGGAGTGGCTCATCTTCAGAACCTATTTCGATGGGATCTGTCTCAATCGAAGGTTGAGGCTTGATTGATCTCTTTTTACTGTTGACAGGTCGAGCCTTGAACGCATCGTTATTGGCATCGCCAACGTACTTGACCTCCTCACCTCGCTGATATTGTGGACGTTGACCTTTTGGAGGCATGATTGTGGAGTATGAACAATGATATTGATAAGTTGAAGGATGTATATAATAAAGAAGATGGATTGGAAAGCAAAAAGATAAACGCAATAGAATAGGTGGAAGAAGTCGAGATAGATCGACGAAGATATTGGAGTGTCGAGGTTGAAGTTGAGACGTTGTAAAAGAACAGAAGTGGGAAAGTAGTAGATGGAATAGTCAGCTGTTCGATCAATAAAAATAGTGAATATAGACGACGCAGAAATGTGAGGGGTATTTTTGCCCTTGAAGGTGAGTTGATATTGAGCTATATCGAAGTATCGATTTTGAAATATGGTAGCGAAGTAGTAGTATTGACAGCAACTGAGGTTGCGGATCTAAACTAAAGTGTCGTGGGATATTCTGAAGAAGCTCCTGTTTTGTAAACAGATTTCAATTTCAAAATATGGCAGTGAGGCAGCAATATCGACAGCAAAGAAGAAAGTGGATCAAGTCTTGACTGTCGTAGGATAGGTATTCTGAAAAGACCTCTGTCCTATAGACAGATTATCCGTGACGTCTATTATAGATTAATCGTCTTGCAAATGCCAATACCAAAGTAGAGAATGGAGAAAGATAAGATATTAGAGATTGAGGACTTGTAAAAGTAAGCCAAGACTCTGTGGTTTAATAAAAGTGAGATGGTATATTCATGGAAAGGTGTGGTGTCTGAGCTAAAATTGGTTCAAGTGAATATGACGAGCGAGATTTGTATTGTATCCAATGATGAGCTCAGTGAGTATCTACGAAGAGATACCTAATTAGATAGTTTGGTTAACGACTATTATGTATTATGCGGGTAATTGAAAGTTGTGGAAATGGTGAACTTAATTGATGAAATACTATATGAGTATGTGTATTGCATTAGATGGTCCAAATTATAACATTCACGTCTTTCCTTCCTAGATTCGGCTCGATTCATCTCAGTTCAAAAAGGAGGTAGGTAGGTCCTAGGTGGCTATATATGATAGGAAAATGTTAAGGTTATCAACAATCGAGAAGTAAACCACCGTTAAAGGCAATAGCAAACACCATATCAAATGGTAACGAGAGAAAAAATATAAACGATAGGTAGATGTAGATATTTAATGATTAGCATCTCATCTCATCTCATCTCATCTCATATCTGGGTATGGATATTCGCCAATCGATATACGAGTAGATGGCGTTAGACTCCGTAAGTTAAGTTGATTCTTTTGTATTCCGAATGAATACTCGTACTCGTATAGGGCAAACTTGTATCAGAGTAGAGTATCAATTGAAACGTTCCATCAGAATTTAAGTATTGCTTAGAATCTTCCTTCATACCTACCCAGAATAATCATACACCGTATGAACCTCAATCATCACACATTCCAATCCCCAAGAACAGCTCTATTCCGCAACCGCAACCGCAACCTCAACCTCAACCTCAACCCCCAACAACCTCTCCGCATTCTCAAACGCAAAGCCCCTCATCTCACTTGAGTCCGCCCCCCCAAACAACCCACTCTCCACCACACTCTTCACAAAATCTTCTCCCCCATTCTCCGCAAACGGATAATCCACACTAAAAAGAATTTTATCCCTCCCCTTCCCCTGCATCAAACACGCCAACGGCGCCAACGAAAACATGCCACTAGTCGTAACCCACAAATTCTCCTCCCACACGCTCTTTAACTCCATTTCCCTCCCCCATCTCCCCGCCACCTTCAAAATCCTCTCCAAATTAAATGGTAACAGTTCTCCCATATGTCCCAACAAAATCTTGAGTTTTGGGAACCGGTCAAAGAGTCCCGCAGCATATAGACGTAGAAAATGAAGCCCGGTGTCGAAATGCCATCCTAACCCCCAATTACCCAGCCCGATCGCGATATCCTCTGGGTAATTCCCCCGATATTTATCCATATCTTTCTCAGACGTGAAGTTGGGTGTATGTAAATGGGCACATCTAATTCACACGCTTTCTCAAAAACACTCCAGAATTTCTCATCGTCGTAGAATTCTCCTTCAAGATGATTGTCAATTAACGCACCGACGAAACCGAGTGAGTTAATACATCGATCTAATTCGAGAGCGGCTTCTAGGGGGGATCCCATGGGAAGAATGGCGAATCCCTTGAGACGAGAGGGGTTTTGGGATATAGCAGCCGCGAGTTCATCGTTGATTTGGCGACATAGTTGGGGAGAAGCGTGGTCCATGGGACCATGAGAAAGGATTTGTAGAGAGATTCATATCCTTGATGCGTTCATCACCAAGAGATTTTAGTTTCCGTAGTATCGGAGTCGAAATTTTGCAAATGGATCTGGGGCCCCGGTTGCTTGCTGAGCGGCCAGAACCGCGGAGGAGAGATAGTGTTCCTCGAGGGTGATGAGTGGTAACATTTTGAATGTTTTTTGGATGTTGGGTTTAACTGTTGGGAGGAATTGAAACATTGTTTGTATTGTATGTCAATATGAGGGCATTGATTGAAGATACTCGAGTACATACTGTAGATATATACAAAGGGGAGGGATCAATGACGTTCAACTAGCTTCGGATTTACTCCTTCACTCATGAATTATCTCCGGACCACCGTCGGGGAGATTTGCGAACTCCGTAGGGTCGGAAAAAGCAAACTACCGATGAACTCAACGCAAGTTATATTTGTGGGTATCATCTACGGATGGAGACGGGCTGACAGATTCGTAAAATATCTTGACCCAAAACGGAAAGCTGGAAATCACCCGCCTATAATACTATAGTCTTTCCACTCTTAGCACTTTCCCTTGCTGCCTCAATAATTCTCAAAACATCTCTAGCCTCACTTGCTTTAACTGGAACAGCATCTTCGTTGCCATTAGCTACAGCATTAGCGAACCCCTGATAGAGAGCAGCATAAGTCTGCGGAGTCACGTTCTTGACTGTGCTACCCTTAGGTTTGCCGTCCTCAAATACCACTAATCTTCCGGACCTATCCTCTGATTCAACACCAAAGTTAGCATTACCAGGTCTGAGCCCAGCCTTCAATTGGTCCTCTTGAACATCGAGATGGTACTTCTTAAAACTGCCTTGGGAACCTCGAACCCAGAACCGTAATTGCTCTTCTTCCACACACATAACCTATACAGATTAATCATTAATACATGTTGAGAAACGAGCTGTGACGAGTAATGATTAATAGATGCTTACCCCAGCCTTTGCGGTCACTAATGGTCCCTTCTCACCATAACCTAGCATAACCGTCATACTATCCGGTTCTGCTGAACCATCGGCCCTTTGATTTGCAAAGATTGCTGTTACTGTCTTCGGCAGCCCAAATAAGCAGAATGCCTGATCAATCAAATGTGTTCCAAGATCATATACAACACCGCCGGCATCCTCCATGGTCAAGGTGCCCTTCCAAGTTGCAGGTTTGTCGCCCTTATATCTATCAAAATGTGTCTCGAATTCGACTACCCTTCCCAACACACCACTACCGATCAATTTCTTGACAGTCAAGAAATCCGAATCCCATCTCCTGTTCTGATACACGCAAATGAGTTTTCCAGTCTCTTTGGATATGGAAATAAGCTCCGAAGCTTCTGCAGATGTAGGTACGAATGGTTTCTCAACCAAAACATGTTTACCAGCTTGTAAAGCGGCCTTCGTGAAAGGGAAATGTGTCTCAGGCGTTGTGGTTATGACAATGATGTCAATTGCGGGATCTGCAAACATAGCATCTGCGGAATTGTAGATTTTGGCTTCGGGATGATCTTTGGAGGCATCGTCGTTGGGCTTGGGAGTTCGCTGAACGATTGAGTGGAGAGTGAATGATGGAGTAACGAGGACGAGGGGGATATGGAAGACTTTGGCAGACATGCTGCGGGTTTGAGTTAGATCATATTCAACAGATCTTGAGGAAGAATGCATACCTACCCATAGCCAATCACTCCAATGTTATATTTCTTATCTGCCATTTTGTATTGGATTATAACCTTACTGTGAAGATTGTGTGGTTTCCCAAAGAAAGGGATGTTCAATGGTATGATTTAAAAGAACAATTACTCGAGTATAATATAATATAACATTACACCCCCCCTCAACCCCTCATGCCAAAGAGAGATCATTACACCGTAGTTATCCCGGCGGAGCTTCCTAATCTGTGAACACCGATATCTGATGATGATTTTGATTAACGTGG
>KI628845.1:5431-33237 GCA_000503235.1 Sclerotinia borealis F-4128
AGGGGGAAGGGGAATGAATGGAATTGGGGTTACGCACTTGGATTTGGGGATCGGGCTTGAAGAATACGGCTCTTATGGATTCCATAATGGGCTTTGGACTACGGTGTACTCGCAGATTTGTAGATTTGATGATGAACTTTTTAGATAAGGGGTTTTAAGTTATTCGATTGTTATTGGATTAATTGTTCTGGTCTGGGTCGGTCGAGGGTTTGTCTATTTGTTGTAATTCATTGTACCAAAGTGATTATTTAGCTATTTTAGGCCCAAGCTCAATCAGATTATCAGCTCAGTTCTTGTTAGTGACGTTAGTTTTTATTGGAGCCGCACAACGTGGGGTCGAAGTTCTTGGGAAGAAACTTCGGAATTTCTCAATTTAATTAAATTCTTAATTCATAAAGACCTCAATTTGAAGTTCAAAATGTGATATAGAAAAGATTTTGAATGAATTAATTGTAAGCAAATAGAATATATATATACGGTATATCATGTATTCTCTTCAAAATACATACTACAAATAATGTAACCAAAATATCTATTTTTGGTATAAATCAAGATGCACTTTCCCCAATGTTCTCGCAGCTTCCATACCATCCAACTCCAGCCTCGTTTGTCTGCCACAACGCAAGCAACGAATAGAAAGTTCGCCAAACCCTTTCTTCATCCCCCTTCTGATAATTTCTCACTTCTACATCTACATCAACAACAACATTACCAACCTTTTGCTTGATACCCACCAATTCAATTTATTGCACGAACAATAACCATTCCCATTCAACTTTCGTACGAACCTTTAAATTTACAATGTCTGGAACTACTGCAACCCCAGAAGGTAATTACGCTCCTTTTCATACCGAATGCGGCAACTTGGAAGTTACAAAGCTTCTCTGCTAGCTTTTTTGTTAAGTTACTGTTACTTCAACTCTTGCTTTAAGTTTGAGCCACTTGAAACAAACAAATACTGGTCGACCATGTTTTCTTTGTGGCTATTTGTTCGAAGCTCGACCAGTTGCGTCCCACATTACTTTTTCAAGGAGGGGCACTGTGCGCTGATTCCAACAAATTCATAAGCAAGGGCCGTTTAGTGCTCTACTCATTCCAAATCACTCTACACATTCAATATCTAGACATTTCACTAATCATTTACAAAATACAGTTCTCTGGGCTCAAAGATCTCACAAGACCGATGCCGAAAAGAATTTCATCTACTTAACCATCAGCGTCCCAGATGTCAAAGAACCTAAGATCGAACTCAAGTCCCAATCCCTCACATTCTCTGGCTACTCTGAGTCTCTCAAGCGTGCCTATGCACTTACCTTGGAATTCTACGCTGAGATTGATGAGAGTGCCAGCAAATACAACCACACCCAAAAGAACACTCAATTTGTCTTAAGAAAGACAGAGTTGAAGGAGGAGTTCTGGCCAAGACTATTAAAGGATTCTAAAAAGGTCCATTTCCTCAAGACAGACTTTGATAAGTGGGTTGATGAGGATGAGCAAGATGAGGCACCTGAGGAAGATTTGAGCCAGATGGGCGGTATGGATGGTGGTATGGGTGGTATGGGTGGTGGTATGGGTAAGTCTATTTTCCCCCAAAATATAAGGTTTGACAGTAAGCTAATGCATGATACTTTAGGCGGAATGCCAGGTATGGGTGACATGATGGGAGGTGCAGGTGGTGACTTCGGCGGTATCGATTTCTCGAAACTTGGCGGAGCAGGAATGGATGGAATGGGAGGAATGGGTGGTGATGATGACGAGGGAGATGACGATGAGGATGATGAGGATATGCCAGCACTTGAAGGAGAGGAGGAAGCTGTGGAGGAGAAAGCCGGAGAGGAGTCCAAGGCTAAGATCACTGAAGTCGTTTAGATGATTCACGTAACGAGAAACGATTTCCTACATTTCATTTCTAAGAAAGCAGAGATAGTAGGAGTTCTCGGATGATATAAGAGGACGTATATGAATATCTTTTTTATCCTACATTAGAAACTTCTGAAGGGGGTTCAAGATATGCAGATAGTTACCTCTTGATTCGTGGGACAGCAGATTATCTGCTTGCTGTGGTATGGAGGGATGGATGAACATGAATTAAAAGTAACGACTTTTCTCATTGAAGGGGTTTGAATGAGTATGAAATGATACAATGGCTACTCAGTACCTAAGTAAGGATCGCATGGCATGCGTTTACAGTATGATACCAGCTAGGAGTGACATTACATTCAACATTGACTCGATATAGCTAGCTCTTTTCCTTTCCCATTGCTATCATGCATAGGTATGGTCGGTACACACCCCACACGACTTCCACGAATATAGTACTGTAATGTAGCACATGCATGTATACAGATGATCCCAAGGTTGACATTGGTATATATTGTATGATTAACTTTTACATGTTTGTTTTATGAATTGATAATTTGCTATTGGCAGGTTGGGAATCGTGTTTTGGATTGGATTGATTTGATTTGATTTGATTTGATTAAATCAATTCCAGGTGCACTATGAGTCGATGAAATTGTCCCGGTGAGTTTCTTTTTGTTCATGGCGAGATGTGCAGTCCTGGTGAGGTGAAGCTTGGGTTTGAGTTTGAGGAGGATGTTATCACCGCCTAGTGATTCTGTCGGTATTTCTTCCGGATTGAGGTTAGCGCATTGATCATGTGGAAATTTAATTCTTTATTCGAGTACAGAGCGAGAGATAAATAAACAATTTTTATTATCTATTTATCATTAATGAAATATAGAGAGACTGAAATTTATTTTAATCTTTATTTTATTTATTTATAGTTTGTATTTTATCTATCTTATTGTTTGATACTTGTAGACCAAATGTTGAAATCGGCAAAAGATAAGATATGATATGATGCAAGCACAATCTATTCAAGTATCAGCAATTCGACGACAATCGCAAATCTCAGGTACAGTTTTTGAAGATTACCGGTAGTTGCACTGATGAGGAGCAAGGCCGAAGATACTCATCATTCGTTATCTCCTGTAAGTACGATGGCCGGTAAACAATATTGAAACCATGGACCCGAAGTCGGGCATGTTGAGGATAGCATTTGTCGATATATCTGGCATATTGCAATTGATGCTCATAAAGATAGGCATTCCATGATTATGGCTTTCGCAACAGTGTATCGACTTCTAGGAAAATGTTGCTTTGAAGAAGTGTGTTGTTGATCACGATGAGTTTGCGTCTCATTAAGACAGCTTGTTCGAGTGAATGCGCAAGTTGAACCCGTCGATGGCTTTGGCTGGAGAATGGATTGGATGATCATGCTGTGCTGTTTTTGAATCGGTTGGAATACGACATTAGAGCTTTTCTGAAAAGCATAGCTTATAATGCTACCTTTTATGGTTTCTGGTTAGGTCAAGCACGCGATGATATATCGCCTGTCTCTACAACCGACGACGGAGAATATGTTGCTGCGGTGGTGAAGATTCTTACTCGCCGGCAGTGTCAGTTCTCAATGAAAGATGAGTTTCTATACCATTTGCTCAAGCGGCGTCGACCAATCATGGTGTTGCCATCGAATTGACCAAGCTTAATACTATATCAGCAAATAATAATTTCGTCGCACATATTGGCGCAGGATTGAAGTGGAAACAGGTTCATGAGCATCTGGACTCCAATGACATGATGGTTCCTAGTGCCGGGCCTCTCTGGTTGGCATCAGCGGATTAGTGGGTGAAGGTAGGTCATCCTTCGAGCGAAACACGAAACGTCCATACAACTTACACCATCTGACTGTAGGTGGCTACTCATAGTTTGCACCTCAAAAGGGGTTCGTAGCGGATTCCGTCCGTTACAAATATCGAGCTTGTAACTGGCAATGGCTCAGTTGTTAATGTAGATACCAGTGTCACTACGAATCAGATATTTTCATCGGACTGGAGGCAGGTAATGCTTTTGACTTCCTTCGTCGGACTGAAGGCGAGTGATACTTTTGATTTCGTCACTCTTCATGCCCTGGAGGCATTCCCTTTCGATAAGATATGAAGAGGAACTATGGCCTATCAGCTAGCACAGCGAAAGCCCGAATCGATTTCAACTCCAATTTCACAATCCACATAGCTGATGATCCGAAAGCCAATTTTCTCAGCATATGGACCTATTAACAAGCATCTGGCGCACGAATCATCCTGGGTGAGAGATGGATCTCACCAATCGAGGCAGAAGTCATTTATTCTTACTTATTGGCGAATCAAGATCTGATATCTAGCACGATGTGAATCACAAATGTGAGCTCGTTGACTGTTGAGCTTGTTGGTAGTGCCTCGACTTTGAATTTTAGGCATCTTTTATTCATGGCGACCTTTTCGAACAGTGTCGAACAGTACGGGCCTGTGAATATCTCTGATAGACACTTGAAGCCTTTCAAGACACTACGGGCCCTGTGTGGTTCCTTCCATTGAAACCTACATCCGGTAGCAGCTGATAAAGCATTCCTGGGTGTGGATCGAAACAAAGGCAATGGATGCTCTTCCAGATCTATGTGACTTGACTTGGAGCTTTGGGCGATCTAAGTTTACCGATGCAGCTTATGCTGCGATCGACAAGACCAATGCGGCTTTTGAGAGTCTTGAGGTTTGTTTAGCTTGATTATGACGGGCAGAAGCAGTATCCAATGGCGGTATACGGAGAGGAGGATGTTGAGAAGATGAGAATTCTCAAGAGTCAGCAGAGATTATGATCCCCGAGGAGTCTCTCGGAAGCTGATCAAAGGGGACTCAAAATTCCTGGTATCAGTGGTATGGAATCTGTCATGACTCATGGGGTCTGGAAACCGGGTCTTCGGGGGATGCAAGGATGAAGAGCCAACATTTGAACTGCTGCATCATCTACAAACTTTGGAAGTTTGGATACTAACCCGTTTTCCGCCGTTGACCGCCGTTGATTTGGAAATTTATCTGATCGGCGACATTGCATATCGTTCATTTAGCCACCGGTACGATAAACGTTGTGGTTGCAGGGAGTCTCACGTTGCTCTATCGTGTGCCTTTCCATGATATACCCGTAGTACAAACAATTATCCAGACCGCGATGATTGCATGAGGACTGTAAGCATCAAATGGGGCAACTCAACTGATCTTATGACTTATTCAATACAACTGTTCGTTCGTTACTTGGAATTCAATGTATTGGATCTAGGGGATCGCTCTAACGTTTCTTCGTTCCAGATTTGTCAGTTTCCTAGAGTTATTGTTGACCTTCCATGTACCTATACTGAGTACTCCATTTTTCTATGTTGGTACTTAATTCAAATAAATGCCGTGTCGGCGAAGTATCTTGGTAGTCAATGGTACGGTAGTAGCTTACTACCTTTAGTTCTTTTCGGGGACCTCGCTAAGCCCTAGCATGTTGAAGATTGGAACCAGTTAATGAGGCGTGGGATGAAATGCACGATCGTTATTTTGCCCCACCCTACATTACCTACTCGAATTAGTTATCCATTCCCAATTCCCAGGAAAACATTCAACCACCTAACAACGGGCCTCGCGCTTGTAATCGCTCCCAAAGTAATCGGGGACCTGCAGATTGTGTTACTTAAGGTTTGTATTCTCCGATCGGCGAATTCTTTATAGTATTATTCATACTAAGGTCCCTCTGTACTTCGGACGTTTCCTTGTGTTGCGATATCATACGGTATCATACGGTATCACCGTGTCAGAGCTGGAATGCTTGGGCTTATGTTGTAAGACAGGCTGATCAATACCTAACTAAGTTTAATTTTGTGTTTTGTCTGACGTACTATTCACTGTGGGGTGACTAGTATCGGAAGAGAAAATATGGAATATAAAGGTTGTGCACCCTACGTTGAAGCAAGGTCTCAATACGCTTCAAACACAGGGTCGAATCAAAGTCATTGGTAAAAATCGAAGTACCACAACACAGTTTCAAAAACTCCTCTGAGTCAATTTCATAATCAGTTCCGAAATACGGACCCTTTTACTTCTCCATTCGATTCTCCTCGACTACCACATTGTCAAGATCGACGAGATCTTCAAAAAAACAGGTTCCAGCAAGGCTTGGAACAACAATCCAACAAAGACTCGGGGATTCAAGGCTTCAACGTTCGAGAATACTGAGCCACTCGAGATCAAGATATCTCTTCAGAGACTCGGAGGCACTTGCGACGTTTGGTTGGATCGCACCATGACAGACACGGCGACCAGCACTCTTTCACAGGTTTCGGGAAAAGCTGAGCAAGAAAATGATATGGAACCTCGTACTCAGTTTAACACAGATGTCGAACGATCAGCTGTCGATGATACGCATTTGAAGAATACTACTGTTCGAAATTTTGTCTGGAAGGATGTGACGGTCACTGTCAAGGACAACAAAACTAAACAACCAAAAGCAATTTTAGATGGTGTTAGTGGCGTGGTTGAAGCTGGTCAGTATTGTTAATCCAAAGGTTTTGGCTTGTCTAAGAGTGGATCACTAATGAAATTGTAGGAGAGATATGTGCTTTGATGGGACCTAGTGGTTGTGGAAAAACTACACTGTTGAATTTTCTTGCCCACAGAGATGCAGCCGCGAAAGCAACTGTAGTAGGAGAAGCGCTGGTTAATGGTTTAAATCCCTCGAAGAGTGTTTTCCGAGACATGAGTTCATATGTTGAACAAGAGGATGCCCTTATTGGCTCTCTGACTGTGCGAGAAACACTAAATTTTGCAGCTCGTCTCGCTCATAAAAAGTTCGATCATCATTCCTCTGTATATATCGTCACAAGCTGATCTCTCTAGTTTATTGACAAGAACCGAGCGGAAGAGACGCGTCACTGGATTATTAGAATCATTCGGTCTTCGTAATCAGGCGCATACCATTATTGGGACCCCAATTCAGAAGGGTATCAGTGGTGGTCAGAAACGACGAGTGAGTGTTGCAAGTCAACTCATCACTGGACCCAAACTTCTCTTCTTGGATGAACCAACATCCGGTTTGGATTCTGCAGCGAGTTGGGAGGTCATGTCTTTTGTGAAGGAGGTCGCGAAAAGAAATAACGTTAGCCATCACCTCCTCTATGCACTGGGAGGAGTAATATTGACTTCTTTTTTAGTTAATTGTTATAGCAAGCATACATCAACCTTCCACTTCCACTTTCCAGCTTTTCGATAAATTGTTACTATTATCCGCTGGAAAATCGCATTATTTTGGCCCAGTCTCAGAAGTCAACCAACATTTCGAATTCATAGGATATCCAATCCCACTTCACATGAACGCCTCAGAATACCTTCTCGATCTCATGAACACTGATTTTGCAGCCAATCAAGCACAAGCACAAACAAGACTCCTCCAAATTCAGGAATCTTGGTTGGATTCGTTCTCGTGTCGGCAAATGCACGAAAAGATTCAGCACACCTTGCAGAACATTAAGCCTCTACCTGTGACCCATTCTTCACGTGGTAGCTTTTTCAATATATTGATGACATTGGTGCATAGAGCTTTCATTAAGAGCTATCGAGATGTGGTCGCATATGGAATTCGTATTGCGATGTATATGGGGCTTGCTATCATGATGGGTACAGTTTGGCTTCGTCTTAAAACAGATCAGAGTGACATTCAACCTTTCATTAACGCTATCGTAAGTGTTCCGACGGCCCGAGATGGACCACTTTATATGACTGACAAATTTTAGTTCTTCGGGTCGGCATTCATGTCATTTATGGCTGTCGCATATGTTCCCTCTTTTCTTGAAGATCGTTCTACGTTTATCAAGGAGCGAGCAAATGGTCTCTATGGACCTACAGCATTTATGATCTCGAACTTCATCATCGGTTTACCATATTTATGTTTGTCTTCTCACTGTGCTTTCTTGCCGAACCCAACTAACATTATCTACAGTCCTCATAACTTTCCTCTTCTCAGTAACAACCTATTTCCTCAACAATTTCCGGCCCACCGCCTCTGCCTTCTTCACCTGGATAATGTGGCTCTTTCTCGATCTCCTCGCCGCCGAATCCCTTGTCGTTCTTATATCTTCTCTCTTTCCCTCCTTTGTGATATCCCTTGCTCTTACTGCTTTTGCAAATGGACTCTGGATGAGTGTGGGCGGCTTTTTAGTGCCTCCGCATATTCTAAATGTATTCTGGAGATATGTCTTTCATTATATTGATTATCAGGTATGTTTTGTACTCTTGAAATTCCCTTTCATATCACTTCTGTACCACTCGTGGTCATGAGACAAGAGTAATGCTAACGCACGTCAAGACATATGTCTTCCAAGGAATGATGGTCAATGAATTCGGTGAAAGAGATTATACATGCGGAAATTCTTGTCAATGCATGTACATCACCGATCTCGCAGCAGAATGCAAGATAAGCGGAAAAGGAGTTTTGGATCAATAGTAAGTCGATTTTCTTACAAACACATTCTAGACCCTACTAATTATTGGCAGTGGATACAAGACCGGCAAGACCGGTGAATGGGTAGGCATTTTAATTGCGATTATTGTTGGATACAGAATTTTGGGCTTGGGCGCCTTGTATTTCAGACGTTAAAAATGTCGTATGATAGACGGGAACGGATTTCTGGATTTGGAACGTCCGGGGCTGGGACATGTTGCTTATTTGGGATGGAGGAGTACCAGAAAGACGGGACGGGTAGTGGCAGTTTTGGAGAGTGTGGTGATCAGGCGTGCTCCGTACACAGTGTTGTACATACATATATCGGAGGGATTGTTTATAAGGGATATCCTTACCTGGGTTCAAAGACTCGAGGATGGTGATCAGTGTGCTTATTTTGTATTGTGTATATATTTCTGGAGTTGGGGGGATATATGAGGCTTTGTATATATTGAACATCCCATCTTAATTTGAATTTCAAAAGACCTCAATACATATTGAGTCCAGTGGTATGTATTGGAAATTCAAAATAGCCTAGGCTATATACACTAACTAGGAACTTACCACATGCTGCAGTCAGTGTAATGGTCATTTATCCAATTTCCAACCCCCATTCAGCCAGACGTTACAGTACCCTCAAGCCCTTATCATCCCGTCCAGCCAGACGTTACAGCGCTCTCAAGCCATCATCATCTCTTCCCTTCCTATGCTCATCCCACAGCCCCATTCACACCCATTCACACAGACCCCCAATTATTCAGCCTATACACACACACATACCTCATACCTCAGATTCGTCCACAATATAACCAAGAAACACAACATAATCAAACATAATCAAGAAACACAACCCGGAACTATCCGGTTCGAGTATCGTTACGTTACACAGATTACCTATCACACAAATAAGTTAACACAGGTTACATCGAATTAACACCTCGTTTTGACTGCGCCTACAGTGTTGCACGTACGATATATGAGTACCTATCTCAGCTAAGATAAGCTAAGTTTGTGGTATACATATGTATGGGTCATAAATCTTAGGGATATGGTACATTTTCTTCCGAGATGGAGATGGAGATAGTTGTGTGATGTGATGGGTGAGGAGATTAGATAGTCGATGAATAATATGAATAATAGGAATAATAGGAACAATACAATAGAAGACGGAGGTACAGTAGATTGGCTGATGGGATGGATGATCATGATATGATGTTGTGATTGTATATATGGTCGAGTTGTTGAGTGCTAGGTGGTTGGTTGTTATTAGACATGTTGGTATACCTATATGTATTTCGATTATTCTTCATACGATAGAACTGCAGATATATACAATAAATAGATACAAGACAAGCCATGAAATAAATACTCCAAACCTGAAATTCATCATTCAAGATCGATATCCGACATGAATATCATTTGCATTTGCATGTACAGTATAGATAGGTATCTACGTACATACCATATGCCGTACAACCCCAAATCATACGAGTCCGACTCGCAATATAATCCGCTCGCCTCGCCTCATCTCAAGCCCAGGAGCCAGTCCAGCCCAGCCCAGTCTGACCCAACCAAGCCAGGTACGAAATCCTCATGTTGTGACCTACCTCGCTTACGAATTCTTCTGATTCCGTACGTACTAGTCGTAGATGATCTGTGCTAAATATGTAATGTAAGAATATATAATGGAAGAATATATACTACAGTATATTTGAGATGATGTCGAGTAGGAAGTTGGAGTATAGATACTGTAGTATCTGCTGTAATAAACTCCCCATATCCATCCACTCCGTGGCGCAACAGCTGCAATATCGATGACTGCGATGGCGGTTTGAAATTGGGTAGACTTACTGATTTACATACTCCGTACATACTATTCATATCCATATCCATATAAGACCCAGATCAACACCACCACTCCCAGCACCTGTGATCATGATGAGCCGTGCGTGCATAGTATATCTGTAACAGAATACCAAACCTACCAAGCCAAGCCAAGCCATACCATTCAATGCAACACACACCCAACGACATCAGATCTTCAGCGCAACTATTTGGGGCTTTTGGGCTGAATACATACATTATCAACGTTGAGGAATTACCGAATTACTATATTTCCACTGAGATATACCGGTAAGTAAGTATAAGCAGAGAATATCCAGTTAGTCCAAAACGTTGTAGAACCCCAATGCTGACATACATCATACATCATACATATTATGGCGGTGGTAATATAGGGTGGTAACATGGACGGGATGATTTACGGATATGGGTTTGGATATGGATATGGATATGGGTATGGGTATGGGTATGAGATTGGCGTCTATGACGGTAAATTTTAAATGCAGCAATCTTGTGACCCCAATTTGGATCTGGGATTGGTGATGTTTGGGGTCTTTGGGTTACAGTTTGCACATGCATTTACCAGATATATTGTATGTAACAGTATGTGCTTGGAAACTGCAGCCGACCGGTTAACATAATATAGATGAATATGTTTTTGCGAGCACGACATGTGCTGTTTTGAAATGTTTCATCAGTAAGTGACCGGGGCTTGGAAGTTGTGGGGTATCTTTGTTCCTTTGTTGCCTTCTTATGTATTGATACTTCAAGGTACGTACATGTCTCAGACTTTGACATCGCCTAGCTTTTTGACTACGCTTTCGAAGAACCTCATTCCTAATTTTGAGGCCACTCTCTCATCGCCCATCTCATCCTCCCCGCCTTCCACTCCTAGTTCTTTACCGCCCACGATACATCTCCTCACAACTTCTTCTACTACTTCACCCATTTCTCCTCCAATTTTCGATAGCATGTCCTCGCCCATAAGGATTTCTCGCACATTCTTTGCTCTCTTCGAGGGCCGTTCCCTGGGAGACTTTTTTCCAATCTCGGCCATGATATCGGTTATTGATCTCCAGAAACACAATTCAACTAGTACAACTCCAAAACTATATATATCGAAGCTTTTTCGGTAACCTAAAGATATGATCAGCATCGTCGATCGCTATGATCTTGAGAGACAACTTACTCTCTCTTGGGCCAAATCCAATGTTTTGAGTACCGGGATGTCTATACATATTATGCTCCTCGCCGTCTCCTGGAATTTCTGTCGTTTCATCCTTTCTCGCTGGTCGAGCGAAGTCAAAACCACTTAAATATACTTGGTCCCAGTTCACATTTTGACGCGTACCATTCCTTGGTGCAACTGGAAAGAACACTATATTGTGCGAGCGAAATCCTTTATGAAGCCAATTCACTGAATGTAGATATAGTAAACAATTCGAAAGTGCATGAGCTAATTTTATACGATCAGTGATGCGAGGTTTGGGGCAAATCGAGAACAATTGGATAAGAGAGGTAGGCGAGGTGTTGATGGAATGTGGTTTCCGGAATACGAGTCCAATGCGTGTCTCCAGAGGTTCATCTTCTGACTCAGAGTCGCTAGAGAGTGAAGAACTAGGTTCGGGGACGAGATTATCGAAATAGCCGAGACAATGGGGGACTCGGAAAGCTTCTGGTTTCGGCTCATGATGGAGGAGTGCAGCAAGTTTCTGGACCCGGTCCACTATAAGGGAAGGCGGAGAGGTAGCACCAGGGCTGTAATCATACTCCTTCCATTCAATCCACACCGGCTCTTCAATGCCGTCGTGGAGATATGTAGCTTCGCATCTAATAGCACTTGCATCTATTGAAGCTCCTTCAGCAACAAATTTGATGCTTGACTTGGCGATCTCGAGACCCAATCTCTCATCGTTGGGTCTTCCCAATGAGAGGGTCTCTCCTATTGCCTCATCCCATGTTGAACTTTCCGACGTGGGGTTAATGGACTCGTTGAACGCCTTGAATTTAGCAAGCTGAGATAAGAGTTTCAATCCCGAGCTATTGTCTTCCGCGTACTCGTGGGGAATTGATGAGGTGTAGTGTGTTCGAGCATCCATCTTGATATTCAAAGCCATCACTAATTGGCGAAGAGAGGAAAGGTCTTTATGAAGTTGCAGTACTCCCCGGTTTGTGTCTTGTGTTGTCCGATGAATCTCAGTTTGCAAACGGGTATCAAGGATATCTGTCATGTTATCATTGAGTGTGGAAAATCGTTGAAGAAGCATCTCAAATGCTTCCTTGTCGAAAGCCGTCCACCAGAGACGCCGCGCCCCCTCGGTAATCTGTTCCGTGGCATTTGTCTTGAGCGATTTCATAGCTTTCATTATAAATTTCCTTCTAGAATCGGACAATGGTACATGAGCATTAGAAGCATCTTTAGCCGGATCGTCGATGGAGTTTTCGTCAGACACGAAGTCAGGGACAACCTTAAGATGCTTGTTTTTTCTCTGAGCATTCTCAAACTCCTTGAACAAGCATTGGATCTGAACAAGAAGGTCTAGGATGGTGGTTCGATGGATGACAAATGTATTGGACTCGCGAATTTTCTGACTATTCAGATTATCAAGGTCTAGTAGACCGGAAGTCTCACTCCATGCAAACAATCTCTGCTGTTCCATCCGCAATCTCAAATTGTAGTACTTTGACTCTTCAGGGACATTCTTTGCTGTGATTATGAATTGAATCCCTGATAATAACAACATCAATATCCAATGGGTTGATTCGAAAGATCAAGGGAACCGTGTACCTTGAATGCATCCTGTAAACACTTGACCAGCCAAGGATGCTACACTGAGAGCTAAACCGACGGCGCTGATTGGATCCATACTGTGCAATATGTGAGATGGTGTGACGGGGAATTCGATTGTACTACCGAGATATGCGAGTGAAACCAAATCACGGCACGGATGGCCTTGAAATTGGAACCGATTGAACGAAAAGGGCCGGGTCGTCTAACAACGGAAAGTGTAAAGGAGTTACGGTAGAAGCACTTCCATCTCCAGCAGGATGTTGTTGAAATCTTAAATATTTGCTGGGCAAAGAAAAGCTTGGGTGAAGTCCGCAGATAGCGCCAAAAAAAATACAGCTGCTTGCAGTTTTCTTCAATATCGTGTATGGATCTGAAGCTTTTCAGAACCTATTGAAGAATGAAATCTCAACAAAATGATCAACTGTGACTGTGACTGCGACTGCAACACCGTTATAGATATTTACCCCATCGTATCATAAAATGATAAAGATTTACCTACCGGCTTGAAGAGTTGCAATAACCCCAGCCTCAATGTGGCCATGCTTGTGCGTTTTGCGACTCTTGCCCAATCGCTTTTGGTGCTCTTCTCCACAACGATGCAGGTGTCAGAAGACAGAATTTGCACTGCAACCCTCCATGTTTAAGGCTGTCTCTCTCTTGTGCTGAAGATTCCCATATGTGATAATCTTCACCTTTTATATGCAGATTGAATGCAGAATAGATGCAGAATAGACGAATTTCCTTTCAATCGCGGATAATGAAGGGGAAATCCGAGTTAATCAATGTGGAAAGCGAGGTCACGTGCATGGCGATTTTAACCAACTTACAAGGTTCTCCTCGGGACTTTGTACCAATAGGATTTCTTGTCCTTCAAAGTACAGTCAGTAGTGGAAGTAAATGAAAAAGATACGCATCAACTACGCATATCTACGCATAAATAACTGTATGTCAGATAGAAAATCGATTGAACGGATGAACCACTCCGTATGCGTGCCGAAATAACAACTTGTTTGAACGAGGAATCGATAGGTTCTCATCGTTATATTGAGGGATGATCCATCCCCTTTTCCCAACATCTTCCAGCATAAGTTCAGTTCACAAGTTCACAGCTGATTCAATTTTCGTGGTCTCTCCCAGACTTTATAAAGGTTCGCACTTCACCTGGTTGAACACAAAACATATCGCTGTCAGCACATCAACATACGAGTTTGTACTAAACTTGCTGCTTCGTACTCAATCTATTCGGGTTCATCGGGGACCTCGCTAGATACCACATTTACTACGGTAGTCAGCATCCTCCTATCAAATATCGTAGTACAAGGGTAGAATATCCAGCAATCATTCGACGTTCTGTACCAGGGTTGCAGTATTGACCTTTTTCAATGCAGCAGACCTCTACTTTTGTGCCTCATGTGTTTTGGTCGGCGAGCAATTCATCCACATCCACATCAAATCTGACCACTAGAGCTATGGATTCAATTTCTCCCACCACCCAAACACCTTCAACGAGTAATGCTTCATCGCTCTCACCTACTTCCGATCATGTGCCTGAGAAACAAGGCGAACGACAGTTGACAGTACCGGACCATCAAAAGGATCGGATTACGGTCCCGTCAGCATGCGTCGCTTGTCGCTCTAAACATCTCAAATGTGATGGGCTCAGTCCATGTTCCAGATGCTCTACTAATGAATATGACTGCATCTACGTGAGAAGTCGACGAGGCTTCAAAGGTCCTAGACGTAATGGAGCTCAAAATAAGACGGCGGTGTCGACATCTCAATCGAACAATCCCCGAGCTTGCCCACTAGTCCGACCAGGGGCATCATCGACAACCCTCAACACCACCGGTAATCCGGGCAACATTCCCAGTGGATTAGCTACACCTCCCGACAATAGACTGCAGACGCTACCGTTCGGACCGGCAGATCCCCCGTCTTATGGTATCAATAGAGATCAAACGGTTTTAGATGTTAATAAACCACAATACAGCGGATTAGATCTTCGGCAAAAATGCATCGAAGCATTCTTCTATCATTTTTGGCCCGCACACCCTTTCCTTCTCCCAAGAGATGATTTGCTCAAAGTGTTGAAGGAGAGAAAAAACCTCGAGCATTTAGAAGCTGCTATGAGATATGTGGGTTCATTCTACATCGATCAAGCACCTACCACGGCACTATGTCTTGAAGCCGAACGAGCAATCTATGAGACGGATTGTCCCCAAGATGCATTCAAGGTCCAAGCTATGCTGATCCTTTGTATTGGACTTGATGGTTACACATATCAAGAGAAGGCCTTACATATTCTCAACGATACTCAAGCATTGGCGCTACAACTGGGGATGAAGGAGAGGGATTTTGCTAATATACATGGTAATGGCTGGTCTAAATTGGAAGAGAGCTGGCGTCGTACGTGGTGGGAAATTTTCGTGGTAGATGGAATGATCGCTGGCGTTCACCAAAAGAGTTTTTTCCCCATGAAAGATATACCCGCAGAAGTTGGACTTCCATGTGAAGAGTACGAATATATCAGTGGAGTAAGTGTGCCCAAATTCACACACGAGAACTTTTCGTCATACCCAGCTCTAAAAATCATCATACTAACAAGAACTAGAACATCCCAGCCTGTCATTTCCTTGCAGACTTTGACGACGAAGATTTTGAACACCGTGATTTTAACTACTCCTCTTTCACCTATCGTATCTCTGCGATCCGAAACCTAGGTCGACTACTTAGTGGACGTCAAATCAATCCTCATCCCGACAGCCCCGCCGTTGATCGTCTTGATGCATACCTTGTAAACTTCCGTTTACATCTCCCAGAGAACAAAAGACAACTCATCAGTAGTGATGGCAAGCTCGACGAAATGCTTTTCCAAGCAAACATGATCACCGAAGCGTGTGTTCCCCCTTTCTCTTCCCCCTTTCCTAACACCACCTCCGCACCCTCAAACACATCCACAGATATACTAACTCCCACCCCCTTCAGCACAACCATCGTCCTCCACCGCGAACTCTCCGAACTAGACAGCAGCATAACCACCCCAATAACCTCCTGCGCCCCCCACCACCCCATCACCCCCGGCTCAAACTACAATCTCCACGCCTCCAAAACCATCACGGCCGCCCAATCCATCTCCAAACTCATTACTCTACCCATCCCCTTGATTCGCCACACGCATTTCTTCACCTGCGTGGTAACCCTCGCCTCCGTTGTCCATTTATCATGCTGGTCCGTTCTATACCCGTTACTCAACGACGACGATCTCAAGCAACAATTAAAATTGAATACCGGGGCGTTAAAAACGCTATGGCAAGTGTGGCCTAGTGCTGGGCGAGCCTTTGGACAGGTGAAGGGGGTCGCGAGTGAGATCTGGCAGAGGAAGAAAGAGGTGGTGGAGAGAGGGTGGTGGGGGGAGGTGGGGGAGGAGGTCTTTATTCGCAATATGCAAGAGGAACAGGGGTATTTGGAGGAATTGCAGTTACTTGATGTTCCTGCCCCTCAGGGGTTTTAAGTATCTAGGGGTTTCCTTCTCTTTTTCCTTCTCTTTCCTTTCTTTTCCCTTTCCCAGTTATTTCTTTTTAATTCTCTTTGGTGTTTTGTCTTGTCTCTTTGGTACTTTCCTCATCTTCACTTCTCACACGAACGGAATTATGACTGGAAGAAAGGATGGAGAAACTGCTTGATACTTCCTGTTCGGCAATTATTGATTCATCGATTACCTACCCACCAGGTACCTATTTTTTCCCTATTTTTCTTTCTCTCTTTTGCCTTTTGGAATAGGTGTTTCGCTGGAAAATATCACAGAACAAACGCGAAGGATTGTTTAAGTTGAGAAAATTGAGATGAGCTAACGGCCTATATTGAAAATTGAAAATTGAAAATCGAACATAAAGTTCGTGGAGTCATATTTTTTTCTTTAGTTTAATATGGAAAAAAACATGGATGGATGGATGGATGGATGGATAGATGATTGATGGGTTTGATGATCCAATATAGGAGAGTCTTGGATACCTAGTAGCTTATATTCATATTTATATCTATATCTATATCATAATTCTCATTCTCATTCTCATTGTGTCGTCTTGTCTTGTCTCCTCTCGTCTTGTCTCATCTCATTGGAAGAAAAAGAGTTGGGGAAAGAAAATTTATGGGTTGTTGAGGAAGGAAGGAAGGAAGGAAGAATTGAATGGGCTTTGGTAATATGTAGTAGGTTAGGTTAGGTTAGGTTAGGTCTGTTTTATAATGAGGATTATTGTTTATCTTTATCTTTATATTTATTTTTGTGCTTATTTAAACTCAAGCTGGAGCTTTTGGAGTGTGTGGTGTTTGGTGTGGTGTGGTGTGGTGTGGGTGGTGATATTGTGGGAGTATTGAGTATTGAGTATTGAGTATGTATGGAGTGAGGAGTGAGGAGTGAGGAGTATGGAGTAAGGAGTACAAATGGGCATAGTATATCAAAGTAGGGGGAAAGAGCAGAAAGGGTAAAGTTATGAGAGACTCAGATTGATCAATAGTGCTACGAAGGGTAATTGTTTCTCTATCGAACTTATTTCTTTCTTCCAAATTCTAATCAACCGCTTGCTTTCCATTACTTCTTCTCATTTCTATTTCGGTGTTTCAACCAGATATCAGTACTTACAGCAGTTCCGAGCATTTAGGCTTCCCCCTTTCTCCTCTTTTCTCCCACGCTAAAGCCGAGTCTTATTTATAGCATTTCTCCATACACTATAGATTTCTCCTTCGTTACTGTCGAGATCCATCATCACTCATTCCGTGTATGAATGGCCAGGAAGCTCCTTAATAGTGCCGATACCCTCTAACGAATAAGTACCCTCCAAGCAATAAAGAAAAGTGATGTTTTGCGAGACTCATGAAATTACCATATCCAAGCTTTGAGATGAGTAGTTGAAGCGTGCAGAGGAAATAGTGTCCTATGATGTGCAAACGCTACATTAAATTCAAGAAGGCGAGATCTGGGTGTAAAAGAGATAGGAAGGGGGTAAATGGAGGCTATGAGCGATACCGAGAGAGAAATGAGATGCCAATATGTCAGGAGGATTGAGAGGGATCTTCGCCAATAGATCTTTACTAGCATAGTACGAACATGCCGTCCGACAGCATCTTCAGCAGGATTGGATAGTGTATTCTCGTTTGCGCTGGCAGTCTCTCTACTCGTACAATACACGTAACTGCACCAGACTCGGAAGCTTAGTTGACACCAAGTCTTTGAAAAAAAAAGATTGGAAGTATCGATAAAATCCAGTTACCTATTTCTTTCCTCCCGTCTTTACTCGGGTTCCCGTCCCGCATGCTTCGATCTCAGCTCCCATGTGTCGACGATTCATGCTCTACGCCTTCGTTATTCTCTCGCTTTCTTCCAGATATACATATAGAACCATGTTGACAAAGTGAAGATGGCTAGTGGCCCGGGTGTCTGTCTTGAAATGATAGAAAGCTGGTTGTGTTTGATCTGGTATATTGTTGCAAAATCTGGAAATGCAATGTGACAACGAAGCTTCCCTGAAAGGTATTGGGATAATTGCTAGCCCCTATTGACAGAATCCACCATGTCAAAAATACACAATCTTTCGTTGCTGCCACTCCAGGCAACTGATGTTATGCAACCCATCAGCCGCCTGATAACATCAAATGTGCTCCCTCGCCGCAGTAATAATGAAGCTATTTACGATCCAAGCACAACGACCTTTGATTCCTGCTAAAAGCAAACCCTGACCGATACTTTAGAATAGCAGAACTTTCCAACGACTTTTGAAGATTGGACTCCCAATCTTCATCAACAATCTCGCAATTCTATACTCAGTAGAAGAATTCACTTGGTTCCGTCTTTCCCATTCTTGGTGAATCGATATCACTTCGAGAACGGACTATCGTAGTGGATTAACATCGCTCTGTAAAATTGGCAATAGTGTAAAAAGAATAAGCTTTTATTACAGTAGATCTTCATGCATAACTTGCCTCCCTCAGCTCCCAACAAAACCAGGGACCTTTCATGGGCGCTCGGACCATACGACTAATTTGCACTAGTGAAATATCATCTCCTCGCTTATATCTTCCCCAGTTAATCCAATCTGATCCATCTTGTTGCCCTGCCAAACTGTCCCAACTTGCCCAGATTTCTCGGATCGTCATCATCATACTACCACACCTCAATCACATCAATAACCACCACAACCTCACAAACTTACCCCAACCAACAAAACAACAACCATGCCCACCACTCGCCGCAGCAGCGGCTTCGGCCCCGCCCAAAAAGGCACTCAAAAAACCCTCTCCTTCAGCAATTCCTCAAAGATAACCAAAGCCAGCACCCCTTCCTCCACTCTCAAACCCAAGAGTTCTTTAACCAACCTTACCGATCTCTCATCTCTTCCCTCCAAACCCTCCCCTCCTTCGTCCACAGAAACCGCATCCCCAATCGCCTCACCAACCACAACCCCCAAACCCACCATTGCGCAACAACCCCGCCCCAAGACCGCAGAACAGGAACAACAGATACAACTCGCCCTCAAAATAACCGATGCCAAGATCCGCAAATACTGGAAAGGACGCGAAGAACTTCGATTGTCGCCGCGGGTACACCAACGTCATTTGGAGATAAGTGAGAAGGTATTGAGGGAATGGGATTGTATGAGTCAATTTGGTGTATGTATTTCAATTATTTCCGCTTATCCATCTGCCCATAGCCCTCACACTTTATCTTTATCTTCCCCATCCTCTGTATCCCACCCCCAATTCCTATCCCAAAACAACAAATCATTCCACAAAACAAAGAGAGACTAACCCCCAATAGCCAGCAATCGGTATCCCCCGCACCCAACGCTGGCACCGGGCCTCAAAACTTGGTCTCAACCCCCCAATCGAAATCCTAGCCGTTCTTCTCAAAGAAGAAGCAAAGAAAAACAAGGCCGTGGAACGAGCATATGTGGATGAATTGATGGGGGCCAAGGGGATTATTGGTGGGGATGTGGTTTAAATTATAAGCTTGCGGCTGTGCGAGCTACTCTGATGAGTAGAGTGAAATTATTACATGCATAATTAGGGAAAGCGGAGAGTGCGAACCAGCGAACGTGCGAACTGTTGAATGGAGAGAATACTCGAAATTAAGAGATGGGAAAGAGAAAATGACGGATACGGAGTGGACGGAATGTACGATGCGATATGATATGATACGATACGATGCGATATGCAAGGATCTTCTGAAGACAGGACATATATGAATAAATGGGCGGTTGCGCATAGGATACGGTTAGGCGTCTGGATTTGCTTGCTTTTTCGCACGATACACGGGATCTGGTTGACATGGAGAGAGATATGGATAGGAAATTTGAGTTATAGACGGATCATACGGATCGGATAGCAGCTGTCTACTTCTACTTGGCTACAGTTTGAAGTATATTTCCTGCTCTCTTCGCAGCTTTCGCTTCATCACAAACAAGAAGCCGAAAGAACAATCAATCTCGCTCACAACAATAGAAACACCATAATCACACCCACTCACAAATCTAAACATGAATGAAATGAATGTTTGTCGTTTTAATTTCATTTCCATTAAAAAATCTTGCTCTATAGCAATTCTTCATCTACTACATGATTGATCTTAATAACTCCATCCAGCATATTGGACCAGAAAAAATCCCTGTAAGAAGTAGAAGCATGCTCTATAACTTCCACCCGTTGCGTTTGCGTTTGCGTTTACAAAATCGTCCTTGCTTAGCCCCACCTTACATCTGTACTTCAACACGACCTTCACTGCCCGGCGCACCCGAAGTCAAAGATGGCAAGAGATAGGTAATATCATCCCAAGGATGTCTGTAGAGACCAGTGCGCAATCTCTTTTGATCGAGGTAATGAGCAATCAAACCAATGGAACGTCCGAGAACGAAGAGACCGTTCAATACACCCATCTTCATGTAATCTTCAGCCTCCTCGGAGCTGAAAGCGCCGCAGTTGCGCATCAAATCAACAAAGCAGACGGCAACAGCACCATCAACGTTCAAGATCAAGTTGTCTTTCTTGGAGGTGGTGACGGACTCTACAGCCAAAGCATAGTCGAGCATCTTGCAGCTTGGGAAACGCTTCTTGACGAACTCCTTTACGAGCTCGACACGGAGATCTGGGTTGTTTCTTGACTTGACCTTGTGGCCGATACCTGGGATAAGCTTGTTTTGCTTTCTCATGGTGTCGACGAAATCACGTGGGGAAAGACCCTTATCGAAGGCCTTGGAGAATTCCTCAGCGGCACCGTCAAGAGCACCACCGAATCTGGATCCAATGGTCAAAAGCCCAGAAACGAGGGCGGAGATGAGATCCTTTCCGGCTCTGGTGGTAATGATAGTGTTCATGGCACCAGAAACAGCTGGACCGTGATCGGCGGTAAGCATGAGAACCATCTCGAGGAACTTGCTGGCGTAATCTGGGAGACGACGACGGAACCACAGAAGAGACATGACACCACCAATTCCGATATCCTCCTTGAAGACATCAGAAATTGGCATACCAGCATACAAAAGTT
The DNA here is from genome assembly GCA_000503235.1 of Sclerotinia borealis F-4128. Taxonomy (NCBI): domain Eukaryota; kingdom Fungi; phylum Ascomycota; class Leotiomycetes; order Helotiales; family Sclerotiniaceae; genus Sclerotinia; species Sclerotinia borealis. Next base: position 26,950 of record KI628845.1, read on the forward strand.
CTTGTCCACGGTCATCGGAAATGGTGGAGATGAATGCGGCAGGTTTTCGGATAAGACCAAGTTCTTGAGCCCACGAGTAATCAATTGGGATCTTTGGTACGATTGGCTCAGGTTGTGGTACGATGGATCCATCCTTGACGAGCTTCTCGTAAACAGAGGCGAGAACTGCTGGCAGATCCTCGAAAGTATCTGGGACGTGGAAACCAGCCTCCTTCATGGTCTGGTTCTTGATAGCAGCAGTCTCAAGTTGAGAGTTGGCAAATGATCCAGCGTGTCCGAATTGTACCTCGGTCTTGAACATGCTAGCGCAAGTACCAATGGCCCATGCGACAATTGGCTTTGTGATGATTCCGTTCTTGACGGCCTCGATAACTCTGTATTCCTCGACACCACCAACTTCTCCTAACAGAACCAAAATCTTACATTCTGGATCGGCTTGGTATCTGAGAATATGATCGATGAAGGTTGTGCTTGGGTATCTGTCACCACCAATGGCAACACCCTCGTAGACACCATCGGTTGTGTTGGCGATAATGTTGTTGAGCTCGTTGGACATACCACCAGATTTGGAGACGTAACCAACGGAACCCTTTCGGTAAAGCTTGGATGCAACAATGTTGTCCATCATACCACCAGTGTTACCAATCTTGAAAGATCCTGGCTTGATACCACCGACAGTAGCTGGACCAATAATTGTGACACCCTTCTTTGCTGCTGCATGAAGAATTTCACGGGCACGCTAAATTATGTATGAGCACACGACCAAGATAATTTGAAGCAGACAAACTTACTCTCTCAGGTACACCCTCAGCAATGATGGCAATTGACTTAATTTGTGGGTATTCCAAAAGTTCCATAGTGGATTGGTAGACACTTCGCGATGAAGCAAAGTTGACAACAGTATCAACATCCTCGTGCTTAGACATAGCCTTTCCAACATCTTGGTAAACTGGAAGCAAAGTTTCGCTGGTTCCCCAGTACATCTTGCTAACGAATTGTCCACCGAATGTGTAAATAATACCTGCAACCGAAGGAGTCTTTCTCTTGCAGATGAAGTCGAAATCGAGCATACCCTGAACAGCTCTTGGTTGCAGACCGTAGACGAAACATCTTGTCTTGTCGTGGAAAAGGGTATGTTCAGCTCGAGGGCTCAAAGGTCTGGAAGGAGCAGCAAATCTGCGGATGTTGTCGTTGGCATTGCCTTGAGCACCAGATTCTGTAGCGGAAGGCATCGTGAAAAGAGGAAGTAATCAAAAATCTGAAAGTGCGAAAGGGTAAATTGTTAGTCAATTGAAGAAATCTTCTATATGGCCCAATAAGGAAATAGCGAAGGTGGTGTGATGGGCTGAACGGAGGGAAAGAATCAAAAGTTTGGGGAAGTCCGTATACGGAGGAAGCAGAAGGAGAAAGAGAAATAATAGTAGAAAATCGGGTAGAATAAATCAGTTGAATTTGAGCTTACCTAGATAGAGAGTTTCAAGGGATCTTTCTTCCACCAAGTTTATTATTCGACGGTGTGGAGTTTTAAATGAATAAAAGAGAGATGAGGAATCCGTACGTAAACAAAAACGTAAGAAACCTTTTATTCCGTTATTCTAAGGTAAGAAGAAGTAAAAGTAGTATGAAGTTGTAAGAACAAAACAAGGAAATACTTTTTTGAAGAAGTACTTTGTTTAATGCTATGAAGGGTATATTTTGGTTTGGATGGAATGGAAAGAGATAGAGAGGGAGGAAGGGGGGGGTCTTGAATAGACACAGAGTCAGAAGTCTCAAAGAATTCCTTTCGTCTCTATTCGTCCTCTTCGTTGATAGCTGAGAGCCGATATTTGGAGTGAGGAGATGTGGATTGGCTGAGGGTTGGCTGAGAAGAGAGAGGGGGGGGGAAATACTTGAGCTCGGACCGGAGTGTGATATGTGTTAGTAAAGTTGTAATAAACTTGACAATCAATTTTTGTCGAGGACTTCCCTTTCTTAGATCCCAGGTTCTAGTGATTCTAGTGGTTCCTTCCTATTCCCTTCCGAGCCTTTTCCCATTTTAACATTATCAAAAATATGTCGGCGTTGAGTATGTTCCGATGGTTGAGAGCCAATCAGATTTCAATCCTTGTATATTAGCGTCCCAACGACAACCAAATTTGATAGTTGTCCCATAACTACAGGGGAAAATGTCAAACCTCTAGTTTATCAACCACAAGTCAATAACGGGACCCCCGTCCATTCAAGGGAACTTCATTCGGAACCATCAGTGACTGACCAATGACTATACACCATACGAGTGGCATAACACCAGCAACTTATTTCACCCAGACTCAGCCAAAAGTACCCTTCCTACCCTTCCATTCCATCGGTCTCCGTATTCGCTGCTCTTATTACCTACCTTACCTTACCTACCCAGTCGAACTATTCACCATTCATTCAGCTTGTTCTTTTTCCCCCTCCCTCCTAGAATTTCTATTTCCTTCTCAAGAGATTAGAAACTCCGATTCATTTTCCATATTCCCACCCACCCCCGCAAAAGAGAAAGATAGAATATAGATTCCATTCTTTCGATATCATTTTCATTCCTTTCCACAAACAATTGAAATCTTTTTTGGTCTACTTATTTGACCCTTTTTGCGTTCCATTAAAGAATACCCCTTTGGTATGTATATTCTTACTTTTCCCCCCTCCTCTCTCGTCTTTACTTGGTGTTGTGTCGCTTCGCATCGCTATCAGACCACCACTTTCTGTTTCGTTTTTATTGGGGGACAGAGCGATTGAAACTTCTCACCGACTCCATTCATTGAAAGTCGAGAATCTCACCGTCATTCAGTGTTGTGAGTTGGCATAATCTGCAAGGTGTTGAGAAAATTGGTTGTTCCTCCAATTGCGGTGGGGTGTGCTCGACGTTTTGGGATATCGGGGCTTACATTTGCTGTCGAGAGTTGTTAAGCACTTCTCGGCGATTGTCTGGAGTCCTTGAAATCTCCTATCAGATCCAAGCCATCAGAATTCCCAGGACATCTTGTGCTAATTCGGTATTTGAACAGTAATCTTACCAATCTTCATATTTCAATATGTCTGCCAAATCAATCCTCGAGGCCGACGGAAAGGCAATCCTCAACTACCACCTCACCAGAGCTGCCGTCATCAAGCCATCTCCTCTCCCAAAATCTACCACTCACAACCCTCCTTCGAAGCTCGCTTCCCTATACTTCCCCTTGGATGCTGAGGTCTCAGCAATTCTCGACCAAGCAGAAACCTCATACCCATGGCTCCTCGTCCCAGGTTCCAAGTTCGTCGCAAAGCCTGATCAATTGATCAAGAGACGAGGCAAGAGTGGTCTTCTCGCTTTGAACAAGACATGGCCGGAAGCAAAGGCATGGATCGCTGAGAGAGCAGGAAAGCCAGTCACAGTTGAGACTACCGTTGGAGTTCTCCGTCAGTTTTTGGTAGAGCCATTTGTACCACATCCAGACGGGACCGAATATTATATCAACATCAACTCCCAAAGAGAGGTATGTGCTATCTTTTTTATTTCTAAATACATTTTTGTGGATTTCATGGGAATGAACTCTGGTTTCGAAAGTTTTCTTAGCAAAAAATAAATCGATATATCAAAGCGAATGTCGAAAAGTCAACATTTGCAGAGGGATACATCGGCCTTTTGTTACTTTGTGTTTACCCATGGGTTCGGAAGCACAAACGGACGAAAGGAAGCTAAGGAACCGATTGCCAACCCATCCCCCGGTCCACAGCTCTCCTTGTCAAATCTTAAAAGCAAGCGAGTTTTAGTCCAGCATTTATATTGGGAATAGACGGTAGACGCCGTCTACGCCATTTATACTTCTTGCACTTTTCGCACAATTTTCATAGCATAATCTATGCTCACATATTATATGTCCACGCGCTAACATTATTGTCCACTAGGGTGATTGGATTCTTTTCACACACGAGGGAGGTGTCGATGTTGGTGATGTCGATGCAAAGGCCGAGAAATTATTGATCCCAGTCGATCTCGCCGAATATCCTTCAAACGAAGAAATTGCTGCAGGTCTTCTTAAGAAGGTTCCACAAGGTGTACACAACGTTCTCGTCGACTTCATCACTAGACTGTACGCTGTCTACGTCGACTGCCAATTTACATACCTTGAGATCAACCCATTGGTTGTTATCCCTAACGCTGAGGGTACTTCTGCCGAGGTTCACTTCCTGGATTTGGCCGCTAAGATCGATCAAACTGCCGAGTTTGAGTGTGGTGTAAAATGGGCTGTCGCACGCTCACCTGCCGCTCTTGGTATGACTGCCATCAAGGCAGCTGATGGAAAAGTTAACATCGATGCTGGTCCACCAATGGAGTTCCCAGCTCCTTTCGGTCGTGAGTTGACCAAGGAGGAAGCTTACATTGCTGAACTTGACGCAAAGACTGGTGCTTCCCTTAAGCTTACAGTTTTGAACGCCAATGGCAGAGTCTGGACTCTCGTTGCTGGTGGTGGTGCTTCCGTCGTTTATGCCGATGCTATTGCCAGTTCTGGATTTGCTGATGAGCTTGCCAACTATGGTGAATACTCTGGTGCACCAACAGAAACTCAAACTTTCCACTACGCTCGTACTGTTCTCGACCTCATGCTCCGTGCACCAATTACCCCAGAAGGCAAAGTTCTCTTCATCGGTGGTGGTATTGCCAACTTCACCAACGTCGCTTCTACATTCAAGGGTGTTATTCGCGCCATTAGAGAATTCAGCAGCTTACTGATTGAGCACAAAGTTCAAATCTGGGTCAGACGTGCTGGACCTAACTACCAAGAAGGTTTGAAGAACATTAAGGCAGTTGGACAGGAATTGAAGCTTGATATGCACGTTTACGGACCAGATATGCACGTCAGTGGTATTGTTCCTTTGGCTCTTGTTCCAGGACGTCTTGCAGAGAGCAAGGTTAAGGAGTTCAACGGTTAAATGAGAGGATATGAGACATGAACATTTTTGACATTTTTCTTCGAGGGCATTTTGTTTGGCTATTCCAAGCAAAGGTTGCACAATGGCGTACAAAGCTTGCTTTAGAGATCAACGAATAGATACTCGTAATTGTGACAATCATTCTGAGAATAATGGTTTTATTTGTGTGATATGTGATTTATGGTGTGGTGATTTCAAAGTATCTATCTGGCTGCTGACTCTGAGCGAATAAATCCTGGCTACAAGGCATAGGTACACGCAAATTCCAACTCATGATATGTGATGTGATGTGATATACTTTGATACTAGTACCAACTTCATCACCATGAGCATAGATTCCCCCCGCACGAAACCAATGCGTGAAGCAAGTAATTTTGCCATATCTTTCTTTGAATGACACGCCAACAACAACAACACGTGACACGCACCATACATCTTTCATTTTTTGGTGGATTCGTGAACTCATTGTTTCCTTTTTTGAAACCTTTATTGTGAGTCAATTGTAGTTGGCTATTAACTGATACAGCTTATTTTAGTGTGTTATATTATACTGTATTATATCTACCAGGCGGTACCATAATTTGAGGGTTGAGAGTTTGAGGGTTTGGAATTGATTTGAGAGTTGGGATTTGAGAGTTGAGGGGACGGTATTGGATACGGGATACGAGATATTGTGTGCTCTGAGGGGAAGGAATTGTGTGGGTATATATATACCTACCGTAGGGCTGTCATTCGACGAGTAACTTGATATTGTTAATTTGGAGGAGAGGAGAATAGGATAGGATAGGATAGGATAGGATGCGGGTGTGTTTAGGTATGGGTATGAGTGGTGTGCAGCGGAGAATGCTAGGGAGCTGTGGCTTTGGCTTTGGCTCAGGCTTTGGCAAAGGAAGGGGATTTGGGATGAGGGGGAGAGGGGGTGTGGCGTTGGCTGTGTCGAGGGGGGTCTCTTTTTCTTCTTCTTCGTCTTCGAGGTTGGGTGGGGATGGGGATGGGGGGTTGGAAAATTTAAAAGGAAAGGGAGATAGAGGAAAGGGAGATGAAGAAGGAGATGGAGATGGAAAAGCAAAGAGAGAAAAAGAATACCCGTTTAAAAATAAAACGATACTGGTAACAGGTGCGTCGCGTGGGATTGGAAAGGCGATAGCGAAGAGGTTTGGGGAGTTGGGAGGGAGATTGGTGGTGGTGGGGAGGAAGAGGGAGGGTTTGGAGGAATTGGGGAGGGAATTTGGGGGTGAGGGGGAGGGGAAGTTGGAGGGGGGAGGGAGAGGGAGATTGAGATGGAGATTGTTTGTGGGGATGTAGGAGAAAGGGGATTTTTGGGAGAGAGAATTTGGGAGGGGGAAGAGAGGT
>KI628846.1:0-32479 GCA_000503235.1 Sclerotinia borealis F-4128
TTGTGTGTGCTCCGAGTACTGACATATATCAGAAAAGGAGTGAAACTACGAACCCAACAAAGACAGTTAATTAAAAGCTGTGATATACTCTGGATAGATGTAAACAGGCACCCTATACTAAACATGTATCGATAACCACAAACAGAATAAATGTTAACATACATCATTGAACTACAACCATTCCCAGGATGCCTCATTAAAGACGATTTTAACGTTATACATGAAACATAGCAACCTGGATCGAAAAATCAATGCAAAGGAAACGAACTAGTAGTATAAGCAGATCTGGCTAAACTAGAATATATTAGAGAAAAAGAAGTATTTACCTATACAGGAGGAAACATACTTGATCTTACATTCTCCAATATACTATTCGCAGAAATCAGGGTTTGACACGATCTATATAATGACTCGGATTACTACACCCTAGTAATAACAATACCTGGTAGAGGTATCAAGCCTTTAGATTAATATAACATCTGTATCCCGAAAACAGAACTACCGCGATTAGCGGGGCTAATAGCAAACGGAGTAGTATACCTGCTTACAAATGATACCCTCGACACTTCAGAAAGGATAAATGACTTCGCTGAATAATTTATGCAAATCATTAAACAAGCAATGACTGCAGTAGGAATTATAAACAGAGAAAAAGGCAAAGCAGTACCCTGGTGGATAGTGGAATACAAAAGGGTTTATACTGAGCATTTGAGCAGATAAGCTGTACCAGGGAGCCCCCCCACCATAGCAACGAAAGACTTTAAAACGATGGTCAGAGTAGCTAAACGTGATTACTGGAGATATATCATAGATGACATCTTCAGTGATAAAGACCTATACAAGATAGTCGGCTGGCATAAGCTAACCCCGAACCTTAAAAGTCCCCCAATCACCTCAAACGGAGTAGTGATAGAAGACTCGATGGAAAAAGCCGAAGTACTTAGAACTGAAATCCTGGATCGCTTCAATGCAGAAGATAATCTGGAATACAATCCATTGGGAGATTAATAGAAAAGAAGTAGGCATTTACCCTGGAACTCCTGACTCATACTGGAAGAAATCGAAACAAGTGTTATTGGAGTATTCAGCATGTCCCCAGGAACTGATCAAGTCATGGTTAGGATCCTCAAGGTTTGCTGGGAATACCTCAAGGATCTGCTAAGATGGCTTTACCAGAAATACTTCGAATATAGCCATTTCCCAAAAACCTGGAAGCTAGCTGAAGTGGCTATACTACCCAAAATTGGGAAAAAGGATATGATATCTGCAAGGTCATGGAGACCCATCGCCCTGCTCTCCTGTATAGGAAAAGGTCTGGAAAGAATAGTTGTCAAATGCCTAGGCTGGACAGCCCTAAGATACGATATTATCAGCCCCCAATATGGCGGAGCCCTGCCCAAGTGGTCTGCGATGGACCTGGTAACATCCTTCACACACGATGTGGAGATGGCATTGGGGGTTGGCAAGAAAGTAACCATAGTCACTATGGATATGCAAGGCGTCTTCGATGCTTTGCTCAAAAGACGGCTACTTGCTAGGATGACAAAACAAGGCTGGCCTAAGGACCTTCTCCTACTAGTCGATTTTTTTCTGATGGAAAGGAAAGTCAGAGTATAGCTGGAGCAAGCTGCAACCAGGGAACAGGCGATAGCCTGTGGAACCTCTTAGGGCTCCCCCCTATTATTAGTCCTGTACATGCTGTACCTGGTGGAATTATTTTTACAAAACATTTCCTTCAGGTTTGGGTATACAAATGATATATGCTTATACAGAGCATTCAAAACCTTGGAGGAAAATACTAGATGTTTTATTAAAGATGTACAAGATATCATACAATAGGGATTGAACAATTGCGTTGCCTTTGCCCCAGAGAAATTGGAAATGATCCATATCTCCATGGATAATGGCAATGTAGCACCTGCTATCAGGGTCAATGAAGAATTTATGATTTACCCGATAGTAGTTACAGAAACAAACACTTGTCCAGTACTAAGATGGCTGGGAGTGTGGTTCGATAGAAAGCTAAACTTTCGCAGATATATCACTAAACGCGTAGACAAAGCCAGAGCAGTGGCAAAGCATATCCGAGATCTAGCCAAAGTTATACAAGGCTTCTCGGCACACGCCATACGCAAGACAGTAACGATATGTATACTACCCTCACTCCTATACAAGACTGAGGCCTAATACGGTGGCAGATTCAAAGCTGTACAAAGACTAAAAGCAGAATAGACAAAGGTCAGTGCCCGTCTTGGCTGGCATGTGACACAAATCGAAAAGGTTTTCATAGTGGTAATATAAGGAGTCATACCAGCCTGGAAAATTATACTGATGATCACCCTCTATCGTAAAGCAGATCTCCCCTCAGCCATAGCAGCCTTCGAGGAAGTCAAACTGAGGTTTGCCCTACACCTCCAAAGCGTAGATGTAACCCACCTGTTCACGAAAAGAATCGAACCCCCTATGATCGTCAAAGGGTGAGATACGGGTTCAAGACAAAGAGTGAAGATTAAAGTCCAACGACTTGGTCTCCTCGTCCCCCCGATTCTAAGGCTTACACTCGAACTACCACGATATACAACCGGGTACTAAATAGACCTAATAGAAGGGATTGATAAGAAAATAGTTGCAAAGGTCTTTAACATCTGGTGGGAAAACCTGTTAGACACAGATATCACCATTTTTTCAGATGGATCAGAAAATCACGTGAAAGGCAAATATATCGTAGGGTACAGGTACGTAACGTACCTAGGCAAGAATCAGATACTGGCAGGTTCTGGCTCCATCAATATCCAGTCCCACATCTTCGATGCGGAAGCTATCGGAGTATGGAAAGGTCTGGAATGCACCCTCAAGGATGCCAGGTACACCAACCAGAAAATCTGGATGTGCATTGACAGCGCCTCAGTTATCTGGGGCATAAAGGCTAACGCCTCTATATCATCACAATGGACATTCAACAATTGCCACAAGGCTATGGAAGATCACGATATTTGTGTTAAGTGGTCACCGGGATATGAAAGTATTGAGGGAAACGAGGCGGCTGACCACCTCGCTGACCTTGGTGTTAAGAAACCCAGTTGGGATACTGGACCAGTATTGCAACCCACATACAGTGGGGTAAGATCGATTGTATACACCCTTAGAGAAGAGGCCTGCTAGCAATAGTGAGAATCATACAAACCTGCTCTCTCGCTGTGGTATAAACAATGGGACCCGATCTATAAGGTCAAACCATCACCAGAACTCCTACTCCCACGAGTGGTTTTCTACAGGCTGATAGCTATCCGAATCTCATACGGAGACTTCGGATGGTATCACAGGAAATTCGGGTATACAGGAGACAAAGAATGCTCCTGTGGAAGGCCCAAAACCCTTGCCCATTTGGTTCACTGCTAGAAGGCAAGGGCTACCTTTGAACAATGGCTAAACAAGCCCTCCACACCACTATCGACAAACAAGGAAGGAATCAACTACCTTCGTTAAGTCTTAAGCAACCCTACGGACTTTGTTAAGCTGCTAAAGCTAACGAAGTTCTATAAAGATATATACCCAAAGTAAAGAATTACAAATCTGCATTCTACACTCAAACAATCTAAAAACCTGTGACAAGCTATATCTACTACCAGGATCGATTCGCAATATACGATACAAACGAAGCCACCAACTCCCTCTGCAGAGTGTATATAGAGAAACAACAATATCAACAGATATGAAAAACCTGGCTGAATACCAACAAGACGTGCGAAAGCATATTGGAGAATGCTTTCTGGAGTATCTCAAATACTTTAAATCGCTATACCAAAAGTAATCTACTGAATCACCAGAGCACACGCAACAATAGGCCCTAACACGGGCACAACCGTCTACACCAGGCAAAACAGCAGGACTACTTCAACTGGTGGAGGAGAGAATGTACAAATTGGAAGGTAACACACGATTACCGGGAATGGCCTCAAAGGCTTTCACTTTTCTTTCTAAGGCACTCTCATTTCATGTATCGTAAGACCATAGCTTAGAATATCTGCATACCCCTAGGGAGGTTCTGAGGGCAGCTACAAGCTGCCCTCCTGATGTAAAATAATACTACTACTACTACTACTACTTCCTATGATTTCATATCCAAACACAATATTCTGAAGAAAAATTTCTGGTTGCTAGAAGTTGAATTTCGGTCTGAATTCAAACTTTACAGAGTCATAACAATATATATAATATATACTACTCTATACAAGTCAATATAGTATCCCATACAGCGTTGCCCGAGATCATTGATCTAGAAAACGTGAATTTCACCAATCCACAGGCCTTAGAGATACTCTTCAATCTCAAAAACCGCTTTAAAAGAAAATAGTGTATCTTTACCAATAAGGTATCACTAGTTTTCAAACTAGGAAATAAAGCAAATACTAATATCATCAACCCAGCAATGAAGGTTTTTAAGACCAAACTTGCTGAGTACGAATATACTGAAAGAATTCAGCGAAAAGTCATAATTGGCCTGGTAGATATAATTGACAGATATATCGATTTCTTTGCTGTGGGGGATAAACGAATGATAACCAAGAAACTGAGCACTAGAGTTATAGAAATCCTTATACTTATTATTAACAATGGATCTGATTTATTGTTGAACCTATTGTATACACTATTAGCAATAAAAAGTGTAGCTTCCTTGAAGATACAAACCATCAAAACCTACACGGGAATCCTTAAGATCCCCAAAACAAATCAAAACGGGGCAGGCTGAGCAGATCCACCTATACCTCAAAAAGCTTTATCAAAGGCCTTATCTAACAATATATACACCAAACAATGGGTGATACAAACTGCCCAGAGTATGGATTACAGACTACTAATAGTTATCAGTCCTACAGCCCAGATCAACCAATCAGCCCTATATATATTAAGAAGTGCCTTTGTTGAAGCAATTACAAATCTAATATTGATAGATGTCCCTATTATATCTGTTACTAAGATAGGATAGGCTATTATACCAAAGAATCCAATAATTTATGAATTACTTTTTATATAGGAGAATAAAGAAATTATCTTTCAAATCAACCAAGGTATATAAATATATCAATTGGTAATATAGTATAATTATATAGTCCCTGGAGTTCTAATATCGATATATACACTGGATAGACTCCCAGCCGATATTGTAAGTCACATAGAAGCAGAGGTATAGGCACAGACAGGCCAATCCCTAGTCAATTATAAACCCTTCCAATACAGAGCCAATCCCCACAATAGTACAATCACATGGGTAGTATCCTTTCTCGAACCAATCTACAGTTTTAGACTTTTTAATGTTAGCGAATTAATACAGAAGATTAAGACAAAATCTACTATAACCCAATACAACATTGACTGCTAAGGCTGGTGTAATTCAACAAAATATACCAGGCTTACTCACTATATAAACTATAGTATTCGAAAAGATATATACCAAGACTTACAAAGATCCAATTATATAGCAAAAGCATGATATATTAACTGCTTTGGATCTTTTGCAGTAGAACATCAGAATTGCCCAACAATACCTAAAATAGTAGATAACAAAGTCATAATACCTACCAAATCACAACTCAAGACTATACAAAAACTGGCTCTAATAATAAAAACAGCAATACTTACTAATCAGAAGTCAAAGGACAATCCTAAGAAAAGGCTTATCCCAGACACAACCACATCCATACCTATACCTACCCCAATACTTAAAAAACGCTGGAGAGAATATATCACTGTATACAAAACAAACAGGGACAGTCCAACAGCAATACAACTCAAGAAAGACATAGTAACAACAAATTAATTAAAACAGAAACCTTTTATAAATACAAATCTTAACAAAAAGGTCTTAGCTAATAATCAATAAGATATTGAAATAGAAGAGAACCTTTAATCCAATATATATAAGTAGATGTTCGATGTATCAAGATAATATGTATAGTTATTAATAGTCTAGAATACGGGATCTAACAATCTGCTGGGCGAATATAAGCAGAATACCAGAGATCTATGATACCTTATTACAAATAATATTTGAAGACAAATCAGATGTCCTATATATACAGGAACCCTTTATATTCTTATTTACAAAAACCAAAATATACCCTGAATAGATCTTATATGTGCCAATAGACTCATGGACAGGAATATTCCTCAAATAAAGAGAAGCAGAACAACCCTGAGTACTGATATATATCAGAAAAGGAGTGAAATTGCAAATCTAACAGAAACAGTTAATCAAAAGTTGTAATATACTCTAGATAAACGTAAACAGGTATTCTATACTAAATGTATATCAACAATTACAAATAGAACAAGTGTTATTATACATTATTAAATTATAATCGTTTTTAGGGTATCTTATTGGAGGCGATTTCAATATTATATATGAAATATGATAATCTAGATCGGAAAATCTTTATAGAGGGAATAAGTTAGCAGTCTGGGCAGATCTGGCTGAATTAGAATATATTAGAGAAAGAAAAGCATTTATTTATACAAAAGATAATATACTTGACCTTTCATTCTTTAATATACCCTTTGTAGAAACTAAGGTCTGGCACAACCTTTACAATAAATCGGATCATTACATTCTGGTAATAACAATATCTGGCAGAGGGATTAAGCCTTTAGATTAGTATAATATCTGTATCCCGGAAATAGAACTATTGTGATTAATAGAGCTAATAACAAACAAAGTAATATATTTGTTTATAAACAATATCCTCAATATCTTAGAAAGAATAAATGATTTTGCTAACCAATTCATTGAAATCATCAAACAAGCAATAACTGCAGTAGAAACTATAGATAAAAGAAAAAGCAAGGCAATACTCTAATGGATAACAGAATACAAAAAGGTTTATACCAAATATCTAAGCAGATAAGTCATATCAGGGAATCCCCTCACCATAGCAACAAAAGAGTTCAAAACGATAATTAGAGCAGCTAAACGCAATTATTGGAGATATATCATAGATAACATTTCCAGTGATAAAGATTTATACAAAATAGTCGGCTGGTATAAGCTTGCCCTGAATCTCAAGAACCCTCTAATTACTTTAAATAAAATAATGATAAAAGATACAATAAAAAAAGCCGAAGTATTCAGAATAGAGATCCTGGATCGCTTCAGCATGGAAGACGACCTGGAATATGATCTATTGGGTGATTAGTGAAAAGAAAGCAGGTATTTACCCTGGAATTCCTGGCTTATATTGAAAGAAGTCGAAATAAATGTTATTGGAGTATTTAGTATATCCCCAGAAACTGATCAAGTTATAATCAGAATCCTTAAGATCTACTAGGATTACCTCAAAGATCTATTAAAATGGTTCTACCAGAAATGTCTTGAATATAGCTATTTCCCGAAAACCTGGAAATTAGCTGAAATAGTCATACTATTCAAAATCGGGAAAAAGGATATAACATCTGTAAGGTTATAGAGATTTATTGCTTTGCTTTTTTGTATAGGAAAAGGCCTGGAAAGAATAATTATCAAATGATTAGGCTGAACAATCCTAAAGTATAATATTATCAGTTTCTAATATAGTGGAGCCTTGCCCAAATATTTTGTAATAGATCTGGTAGTATTTTTTATATATAATGTGGAAATAGTATTAGCAGTTGGAAAGAAAGTAATTATAGTTATCATGGATGTACAAGGTGCCTTCGATACATTGTTTAAAAAACAACTTTTTGTTAGAATGATAAAATAAGGCTGGTCTAAGGACTTATTTCTGTTAGTTGATTTTTTTCTGATGGAAAGGAAAATCAGAGTATAGCTAGAGCAAGCTATAATTAGAGAATATTTAGTAATTTGTAGAACTTTGTAAGGTTTCTTTTTATTACTAGTCCTGTATATATTGTACCTGATAGAGTTACTTTTAGAAGATACCTTTCTCAGGTTTGGGTATATAAACAATATATACCTATATAAAGTATTCAAAATCTTGAAGGAAAATACCAGATATTTTATTACAGATATATAAGATGTTATAAAGTGGAAAACAAATAATTGCATTGCCTTTGCTTCAGAGAAACTGGAAATAATCTATATCTCTATAGGTAATGGTAATACAGTACCTATTATCAGAATAAGCAAAGAACTTACGATACACCCAATAGTGATTATAGAAACAAACATCTATTCAGCATTAAGATAGCTGGAAGTATGGTTTAATAGAAAGCTGAATTTTTGTAGATATATTATTAAATATATAAGTAAAGCTAGGGTAATAACAAAGTATATACAAGATTTAACCAAAGTTATATAAGATCTTTTAATATATACTATATACAAGGCAATAATTATATATATATTTCCTTTACTTTTATACAGGACTGAGATCTGATATAGAGATAGATTCAAAGCTACATAAAGACTAAAACCAGGATAAACAAAGGTTAATACCTACCTCGGCTGATATGTGATACAAATCGAAAAGGTTCTCATAATAGCAATATGAGGAGTTATACCAACCTGGAAAATTACACTAGTGATTGTCCTCTACCATGAAACAGATTTCTTTTTAGTCATAATAGCCCTTAAGGAAGCTAAACTGAGGTTTGTCCTATACCTCCAAAGTATAGATATAACCCATCTGTTTACAAAAAGAATCGAATCCTTTATAATCGTTAAAGGACAAGATACAGGCAAAAGACAAAAAGTGAAAATCAAAATCTAACAACTTGGTTTCCTCGTTTCTCCAATCCCAAAGCCTATATTCGAGCTATTACGGTATATACCTGACTACTGAATAGATTCAATGGAAGGGATCGATAAGAAAACGGTCGCAAAAGCCTTCAATATCTGGTAGGAAAACCTGTCAGATATAGATATTATTATTTTTTCGAATAGATCGGAAAACTATGTAAAAGGAAAATATATTGTAGATTATAGATATATAACATATCTAAGCAAAAACCAGATATTGGCAGGCTTTGATTCTATCAACACCTAATTCTATATCTTTGATGTAAAAGCTATTAAAGTATAAAAAGGTTTGAAATATATTCTCAAGGATGTCAGATACATTAATCAGAAAATCTGGATGTATATCGATAACGCTTCGGTTATCTGGAGCATAAGGGCTAATATCTTTATGTCATTACAATAGATATTCAACAATTGCCATAGAGCTATAAAAGACAACAATATTTGTATCAAGTAATCATTGAGACATAAAAACATCGAGGGAAACAAGATAACCAACCATCTCGCTAACCTTAGCACCAAAAAACCCAATTGGGATATTAAACCAGCATCCCAACCTATTTACAATGGGGTAAGATCGATCATATATATCCTAAAAGAAAAGATCTGCTAACAATAGTGGATATTATACAAACCTGCCTTCTTGCTATAATACAAACAATAGGACCCGATATACAAAGTCAAACCATTGCCAGAGCTTCTATTCTCACAAGTAGTCCTATACAGATTGATAACTATCCGAACCTTACATGAAAACTTCGGATAATATCACAGGAAATTCGGGTATACAGGAGACACGGAATACTTCTGCAGAAAACCCAAAACCCCTGCCCACCTAATCTATTACTGGAAAGTAAAAAACACTTTTGAACAATAGTTAAACAAGCCCCCTACACCACTATTAACAAATAAAAAAGGTATTCAATATCTACATCAAGTCTTAAACAATTCTATGGACTTTGTAAAGCTGCTAAAGTTTACAAAATTCTATAAAGATATATACCCAAAATAAAGGGCTACAAGTCTGCATTCTACAAACAAACAATCTAAAACCTTGTGATAATATACACCCACTACCAGGACTGACTTATAATATATAATATAAACAAAGCTATCAATTCCCTTTGCAGAATATATATAGAAAAACAAAATTATTAATAAGTATAAAAAACCTGATTAAATATTAACGGAATATATAAAAGTATATCTACAAAACGTTCCCCAAAGTATAACAAATATTCGAAGAGCTACATCAAAAGTAGTTTACTAAATTGCTTAGCTTATACAATAACAAACCTGCAACCTAGATACAATTGTTTATATCAGGCAAAAACAGCAGGATTATCTCAACCAGTAGAGGAGAGAATATACAAATTGGAAGATAATATACAATTACTAGGAATGGCTATAAGGCTTTCACTTTTTTTTCTAAGACACTTTTATTTCATATATTGTAAAACTATAGTTTAGAATATCTGTATATCCCTAGGGAGGTTCTGAGGGCAGCCCTAAGCTGCTCTCCTGATATAAAATAATACTACTACTACTACTACTCCTATGATTTCACACCTACCTTCACTCCTTTACAGGAGTACCGTAGATCACTACTAGTATTATAACAGAATGAATAAGACGTATCTTTTCAATTTGTCAAATGCAACTGATTCAAAGCACAGTAATTTATGACAGGACTTTCTACTATTCACAATAACGGTAATTGGTCACCTCACCTATTAGGGGACGCTATTGTCATGATCGATTTACATATGATTTACAGTTCTAAGGAGCAGTGCACCCGAGATAACTATGGACAGACTTGTCAGTCCAAAAGCCAGACACGTGCAGCTAGGATTCTTGACTTCCGAGTTCCCTCCCAAATCCAAATGCTGCAGTGAACTTTGTGGAAAAATGTTCATACACTCTTCATCTCGTATGCCAATTTCCTCCCAGTTTCCTTGTCATTCCGGCGCTGCATCACCCCGGCTCTCTGTCCCAGTCTTATGCTTCTTGAATTGTCTCAATAGATCCGCCGACTTCCATTCTTGAGGACTGGTACTTGTCATTACCACATCTTCCATCACATCATTAATCAACTGATCAACTTCATCCTTGGTCCTTTTTCTACTTTGCACTCTTCGGTCTCTCCCCATAATTCCCGTCGACGTTTCAGCTCCCTCTCCCTCTGGTAAAACATCCCGCGCTTCAATTTTCAAGTTAGAAATCAATCTTTTTCCCCACCCAACATACTCCTCGCATAACGCGTGCCACCCCTCGGTAACTTGTCCGATCTCCTGTTGGTACCAAACCAACCTATCCAAACCCCTCTCTGTCAACAAATAGCATTTCTGTCTGACTGACAATTCCATATGTTCCACACCCCCAGCCTTCTCTATTTCACAACTAGCCATCAACATGTTCGCCGCACTCTTGACAAATGACCCCGCGTATCGATCCGACACCAACGCAGAACACATTTGGCTCGCCCTCACAGGATCTCTCTCTGAATGGACCGTCCTGGCCGTCTCATTCATCAAGTCAAACTCCCTCTGTTCCGCCGGATATTTCGAGATGGCCCCCTCTTTCGCTTCTGGAACAAAAATCAAGGCTTGACACTTCTCCAGCAGATTATACGAATAATTCAGCTTCCTCCCTAATTCCCCCCACTTGAACTTGTTTCCAAATCTATCCATGACTTCTCGGTTAAATCCCCTTGTTCCCCTATTCCAAGCCAGCAACGCTTGCTTAGCAGCCACATCTTCGCCCGATCCAGGAATCCCTCCTAATCTTGCGTCCTCTTGCTGTCTCTGCCTCTCCAATACAAGACCCGCAGCCTTCTGGTGATTGGCCGCAGCAACGACTAATAATTCCACTACCTCTCTCATGGCCGTATTCATTAATCCCAAATCATTACTAATGCCACTCATATCATTCCTTCTACTCTGAACCATCGCCTGTATAATATCAATCACAGTCCGAACCTGCGCCTTTATTGCCTGCCAAAATTCCTTCCCCGTCTTCCCACTCTCAGCCAGCTGCGTCACGAAAGTCAAAAGTCTCCTCTCCTCCGGCGTATTCCCCATTTGCGCTCTAATATCCCCCATCCTACTCGCAAAAACCGCATCCTCACGCACATACGGATCATGCGAGTTGGGATCCAGGCGATCTCTCCTCTTGATCAAATGAGGATCGTTAGGTCCCTGTATATACGACATCCTGGTCCCTTCCTTCACAGTGCGATATTGAAAAATACGTCCCCCAAATCCCCGAACCATGAGATCCCAAAAGTCTTGGCTGTGCACATCTTCGTAGAATTGAACCCCGATCGGGTAGAGATCGCTGTGTCTTGGGATTGGCGGACTAAGGAGCACGGGTTCGTTCTTGCCGGCGAAGCCTTGGGTCGTGAAGGAGGGGAAAATCGTTTCGCTGAAACTGGCGAGGAGACGACGGGTTCGAGCGTTTTTGGGGACTTTGCAGTCGATTCCTCCGTGCATCTATATTATTGAGAGATCAAGATCAGAATCTTTGGTATGCCTCAAAGGGATAGGATAGGAATGGATATCAGATGATGAATTAACCTACCGCCCATTGCCAACTCCAGCCTAGCTCCGCCATTTGTTCGTGTTCATAGTATCCTTCTCGATGATTGGTGAAGATCCGAGGACCAAGACGTCGAAGAGCTTGGTAATAGCCTATGGCATGTATGACTTCATGTGAAATCTATCAAGGCATTAGTTTGTGAGGATTAGATAGGGTTCCACTGGAATATGAACTCACTGTAGTAGCAGTACGAAAGGTCAATGCTGCCCTCTCGGAATCTGATAAGTCATCGTATTGATAGAAGAGAGGCTCTATAGCTTCGACATTGATAAAAGTTTGAATCCGCCACTTGTAGGATTAGTTTTAAATCATCCCATAGACTCGCATACAAAGATTTCCAAGCATGCAAGTAAGTTCACAGAGCCTACGTACCTTGGCACCAGGCACCTTCCTAACAAGCATCTCCCAAACATTAATCGTTGTAACTCCCAAAGAATTCTCAAAGCTGCTGACCGGAAAAGTTGGGTCTGGCGGATCCGAATTCCTCGGGTTTGTGTTACTATAAAAATATGAGAACATATAATCCATTTCGTTCATTAATCCATAGAAGATTCGATCTCTCCCAGCGGCAACTTCTCTTTCGCGTTCAACGGTCCATGGGCCTTCTCTGGGATGGAAGGTGTGGTGTTCGTCTCGTATTTTTGCGCCGGGCGGAAATCTACTTTTTACGACATAACGGCGGGGTCCAAAGAGTAGTGCATCAAACTGTGAACGGAGAATCTTGGATTAGTTATGGGTAATGGGTGAGGGAAGATTGAGTCATACCCATGGTATAGATTGGGAAGACATTATATATTGTGAAGCAAGTTTGACTATTGGTCGAAGGAGATTCCAGACCCTATCGTTACTCGATTGCCAACTTCCACCCAGGGGGTCATTTCTCTAGAACGCAGAAGAGTCAGTAACAAGAAATCTTCCAAACCAATCTCCCAATGTAAGATCGAAACAACAATTTCAACTCACAATCGGTACACTCTTCGTGCTCAACCATGCCGTACTAGGTTTATCCTCCCATCTATCCCTCCTCAAAAGGGGTATAATCCCTCCGGCCAACGTACTCGGTTTCAGCGGCCTATCACAAACCACATCTAAATCCTTCAACTCCCTTGTCGTAAAACCAAGCAAACCATCCTTCTGATAATCTTCCAGAAGCCTAATCTGATCATGTACTCTCGCATTATCCCAATGTATCGGGTTTAGAGGATCTAGAGGGGTCAACCAACTTTTGAAATGACCCGGGGATTTGGGTCTAAATCTGCGAGCGTAATTGGTGAGAGGTTGGTTATCTTGCTGTTGTCCTTGCGGATGTGGTCCTGGGTGTGGTGGTTGATGTCGGTGTTGAGGCTGGGGCTGGAATTGGGGGTGTGCTGAGGCCATGTTTCATAATATATTTTGATCTCGAGATGCCAAAAAATTGAAGATAAACATTGTTTTGGAGATTTCAACTTTTCCATCTTCCACCTGTCATAACAAAGGTTTGAAATTGTAAAAATCGTGAAAGGACTAATTTCTCGAGTTTTTTTGTTTCCGGGTCATCCTTTGTCGACAATCTGCGGAGACTAGCCGAAAATATTCTTTGAGGGTTGGTTAGATGACTTTACGAGCAATTGGCATTGGAGATGTTTCTCTTTATAATCGTTCCGTGTTATTAGCAAATTTTTAAAAATACCACCACGAAAACTTCATGTCAAGAACCCTTCTAACGTGAACATCTGCAAAACACGAGAGCACATAGTAATGAATGATTGTCTCAACTGAGAAGACAAGAGTGCATCTACTACACATAGGTTTTTGATAGAATGAAAGAAAAGAACCAATGATACAACAGCAAAACCGAGAGCATCATACTCCTGACCAGAACCCCGGAGCGATAGAGACATCGTTCTCTTTCTCTACGCGTTTTTCATTAGTCATTACAGCCTCATTGTCAATTTGACTTCTCCTGTCCTTGTCTCTCCAACATCCGAATCACCGGCAAACGCACAAACAACCATCCCGAAAACTTATTAGAAGCCACTGCAATCCCATCATTAAACTGTTCTATATCCCTCGCTCTCGTAGGGAGAGAATTTCCTGTAAACACGAACGCTCTTGCAACTTGGGTTCTGTGGAGCACCCTCGCCAACAATCCAAGCCAAAGTGGTATAGGCATATCCCCAATACGTATCACAGATGGCCCACCTATAATAAGCTTCCGTCCTAAAGGTAATCGGTGAAGTTGTATCATCCAAATAGCTTTGCATATTCAAGAACTCGTGGTCGTCAAACGCTACCGTCCATTCCGAGGTTGAACTGGGAGTAAACAATGGCATCGCAACATTGCTTGTGGCTCTAATGCTAAGACTGAAAGGTGAAGAGAGATTGAAATTTCCACCTCGAAGAAGCCATGTCAAGATACCGGTTTGGCCGATAGTGGTATTGAAGCCGGTGTCGAAAGAGGAAGTGTTGAAATTGTATGTGGAGAAGGTGGTGTTTTTACTCTCGATTGAAGGGCCGAGACAAAGGCCTTCGATGGCAGCGCCTTCATGGCAAGGTGAGAGAGTGAGGCCATCTAGTGCGTAATCGTGAGACTCAAGTACGAGGACAAATGGTGCGGATTGATTTGTGTATTGTGCCATAACTTGAGTTGCTGCAGCTACGAGAAGACTCGCCGTGACGAATGAGGTACGCATCCTGAATTTGGTATTTGGGAATGTGTTGATTGTATGAATTAATGATAGTAGCAACAGTTGGTTTAAGGAATCGATTGTGGTGATAGGTTTTGAAGATATGAATGAATGGATATTTTGAATTGGGGAAAGCACTTGGTTGACTTATTATATGTCTTCCAATAGAGGCAAAAATGAGGAAGGCGCAGAGGGAGGTGGGATGATGGTGGCGCCAAGGAAGGATCTCGTATTCACTGCTGCACCTGCTGGGTGTTCGAAAGATCTACATGATCTGATCGGCATGAACACAAAGAATGCTGTTTAACTGTGAGTGACAACAATAATTGGCATTGAAAACGAACATCGTACGAGGTATGATCGGGTATCACAAAATGTGTCTTAGACACTAAAAATCCAAGAGCAGGTTTATTCATGGCATACAAATATATAATACAGGGGAGGGTACAGGCGGATAAGCCCGGCCCCGGCTGCTAGATTACCCCGCATTTGTGAATGCAACCTCGTATTGAAGCACTCGTACCAATACTATAGAGCATTGCACAGGATGGCATCTAAATGGGGAATGAACGTCTTTTCTGATCAACACGAGGTGAAATATTGCATAGTTGCATTAGACCATCTGAATAACACCAAACTCAGTCCGGTACACCTCCACTCCATAAAAACATCTGCTTTCAAACCACTAGGTATATGACAACTCCAACGTGCATGGCGTGCATACTTCACTGCGACCTAAATTTAAATTCAACAAATTTCAACTGCTGGCATTCTCACCCACTGTCTCTTTTCTACCAACAGTTTATATCGATGATGACTCATGATCACTCGCACCATAATGCGCCGATGAGATTCAACTTGTCCATATGGCGTTCAATTGATGGATTCCCGTATTCGATCGAAATGTTGCTTTTGGTCAAACAACCATGAGTACCGAATCGCCCAATCCTGTGAACTCACTCACAGTTTAAGTGAGTGATTCCAAATATACAGCCTGATGCTTCGCTTTGGTCGTCGAAGTCATCCGCAAAGCCGCTGTGCTCCGACTGTCTAGCACTCCGGGTGCTTCGTGACTCAAGGTGAGTGACAGTTAAACCCTTTGGCGCGGCCATATTGACTGCAACCGTTTTGTTGCTGGTTCTTTTCAATTCTGCCATTATTTGTACTAGAGCGTTGTGGACCTTACTCTTCAACACAGGTTTGACAACACCAGCTTTCCCTTCATCAATCACCTCTTGGAGTAATGCCATGGCGGCTTTTATCTGTCTTGTTAACTTGGCCAATTCTTTCTTAAAGATGCGGAAATCATAGGTCGACATCCATAATAACGTATAAAGTCTTTCGAGATTTTCTCGGCTGGCCCCGAACCTTGCTCGTCGTTGGAGGCTTAGACAATCTTCCAAGCCACGGTCAGTCTTCGAGATTATGTCAAGAACCTTGTCGACATTTCTTAGACTGGAGTGTATAAGAATGTTTTCAAAACGGTCTAAACGAAGATAGTCGAGAGTGACCATAATTGCAGCATATAACCTACAAACTTTCTTCTCAACATTTGATCCATTTGCCTCGATTTCCACTATGATTGGGGTAAGTAATGGAAGGATATCTAGGCAAATTTGTCGGACGGCTGCCGTTGATTCGGTTAATAAACTTTGGATCTCGTATGCCGGTCTGTAATCATCAGCGCCCCCAAGAGTAATAGCAAGCGTAAACTTTTCAAGAGTATATCGTGGTGTTTGGGATTGACCATGTCTTTCGAATGCGGTCTCAAGGTAGTATTGACATAAGAGTGCCTTAACGCGGTGGATAGCCTCTGACTTGGAGTTGAAATACGTAATCGCCTGACGAAACATCAATTTTGCTTCTGTTTCCATAAGAGAGTACTCTTGTGAGTCAACACGATTAAGACAATGAATCAGCAGAAAATTTACAATTGTAGATCTATCCACCATTGAATTTTCAGGATCGTGATCGTACAGTAGTGGTGCACACCCAGAAGTAAAATATCCCGAAGCGAGTTGAGAACACAAAATTATCATATCAGGAGGAAGAAGTTCACTTGGATTAAAAATTGTCAGACAAGGCGGCAGACTTGGGTCAATACCGAGATAGAGTCTTTCTGCAATATCGAGAACGATTCTTTCTGCTATCAAAATGTCGGTCGCTTGGTAAGTTGGAACACTCGTAGTTACATCCTGGCTTATGCAGATCATACCAGCAGTGGGATCTTCGACTATGTTTTGGTTCTCGATCAAGCTTTGATTCTTGACCAAACTTTTATTCCGAACCAAGCTTTCGTCGATAAAGTCCATGCATGGATTATTTGCTGTTGTAGATGGTGCGGCGTTGTGTGAAAGCAGGTCTGGCATATCCCGGAGACGATAGTGAGAATGCTCCTCCAATGCTCGTGGGTTCATCTCTGGTTGTAACCCCAGCAAAAGGGCATGGTCTCCCAATTCTTGAGACACCATGTTGCCACCTTTCGGAGTTTCCATTTCTACTTCGTTGTAGTCATGCGGCAAAGGAGTATGGTACGTAACATTAGCTGGCGTTGCTGTCCATCATTATAAGCGTTTTAATTAAACACAATCGTTCCATGCTATAAACTTACCAGCACTTGGTGAAGCAATGTTCTCCTCCCTAATCAATTTCCGTCGCTTAAAGTCCTCAATTCTTTCAGCCTTAATTTCTTCGGCACCATGTACAAACACGGTATCTTTTCCCTCAGCCTTTCTCTTCTGTTGCTTCGCGACGATGACCTTCATGGCGTCTTTGCCAAGGTACTTATCGTAAGTCCATTCTTTGAGCTTGTCTTTCCACTTCCTCAAACTATGAAACGAATTAAATTTTTATGTGTCGAGGTAATCTATCAGCATACCTGGCCGTGAATCCATGATTTGTCTTGATCAATTCCATTGTCCTCTCGAGTGTATTCTTCTCTTCCACGTATATGTGGTAGATGTCTTTCCTGAGAACTTCCCATTTGGCATCGTTTCTGGCCTTTACCAAGCCTGGCGGACGAATGTTGCATTCGGAAGCAAAGTTTGAGCAATTGTGATTGTCTATACTCGTAGCCATGATTTGTCTAAGAAACATTTAGAATGATAAGAAAAAGTAAAGAGAACAACAGTGAAGATATGTTGACGCAGCTGCCACCGTTCACGCAAGCGAGCCAATGATAGCCGCGCACAAAAGTGCATTTTTACTTGTCCAGAGTTGGATACCACAAACACCTCAAGGAGAGTAACATGTCGTACAAACCAAAGTGCAAATCGCCAAATTCACAAGGCTATGCCGTGGAATTATGTAGCTCAACAAATGAGGCGATATTGAAGACTCAGACTCGAGGCTGGTTTATAAGAATGCGAGGGCCTGCGTTTGAGGATATGCTAAGATACCGTTACATTCTTGGATGTTCGAAAGACCGCATATGATGAAGTCGCATTGTAGAACATAAAATCATGCTGTCTAGCGTATTACAGGATCGGGCTGTTCGTTGTTGGAAGCTTCTGTGCGCAAAAATAATTTAATACGTGACGATTATTTCATCTCAAACAACGGCCTGCCTTGAGGTGAGAAAAACTGACACCACTTGCTCATGGCACGTAGACTGAAAATTTCTCCATGTCCGAGGACCTTTTGTTTGCCAAGAATCGATAGAAGAACCGTCATCCCCCCCAGGACTATAGGGGGACGTCAACCTTGAATGTTGGACTAAAAGACCTTCTTAAATCTTTAAAGGAACTTTTTAATCAGCGCAACTTGAATCTGAATACAGGTGATCATTGCTGCTGGGGGTATGATGTAGATCATGCGCTGAAACACCTTTTGAGAGGAGCTTAGGCTCTGCAGCGGCTTCTTCCTGGCCATGATTAGGACGAATATTACTTAATTCATTGAAATCTGGTCCGAAATTGAGGGAAGCCAGCCTTCAGAAACCGTGATACCAATTCGAGCAGCTTTGGGATTTTGTAAGTTACTTACATCCATTCTTGGGGTTATGGCAATGGCTTTCTTTTTTGTGACAGTGCCCACACAGTGATTCGTCCAGTTTCCGTTTTGAATAGACGAGATTGTCAACTCTGCAATTGTTTTGGGACGTAATTGAAGCAGTCATGGTAGAGAATATCATGGTGGTAACAATGTTAACTTGGGATCCGGAATTTGGTATCATCAATGCAGATATGATGCTAAGGCGCCAGGGATCACCAATTTTTCATCAAAGTTTCGACGGGTAGCCTCGGTCGCAATTGGCAAGTAGCCAGTTCCAGGCAGCACAGGTTGTTGTCCCATCTTGTGTTCCTCTAACCAAGAGAAATTATTGGTATCAAGCACATATCCCCATTGTCATTGTTCTGGATCTGAAGGAGAGCCTGAAAGAAGAGCACCCAGAAGATCGTGGAGTTTGAATTCCGTAGGCAATTTTCTTCACTGGGTCAGTTCTTGCTTGTTATCTCCTCAGCGGAATAGAGATCCCTGGAAGATCAACGACAGGCAGATCTATTCTTGTGATGATGAAATCACCTGCTCGCTTCTCTAGGCGTTTACACGCTCAAAATAGCAAAATAGACTGCATACCCTCTCATGGTAAGAATCTCAGGAAGATCCAGGAAACGAGTCACGGAGCTCTGGCCACGTACCAACGTAGAAGCATAGTCCAAATCTTTGAGCGTCATGCCCAGACTATCTCGAATTTTCCTCAAAGGACCGGCCAATGCGGAGTGTGGACCGATTTCGATAAACTGTGAGACTTCAAGATCTGTTGCTAATGCAACTTCTACAGCTTCAGTGTAACACTATCAGGTAAGTTGTAGCATGCAATACAGAGTCCGTCAACGAGATAAGGTTGGATATCTTCAAGCCCGGCGCCAAATGCCAGCATAGTATCTGTCACTTTTAGAGTGCCAACTTTCAGTCCTCAATAGAATGCAGAGACAACAGCTTCTTCGGCTGTTGTGAGATTCGCGGCATACGAAGATGCAATTTCGCCAGACAAATGACCGATACATGCAACTAGTATCAAATGCATAGGTGACAGCTTACCCATGCCAATCATCGCAACGGACTCTCGAAAAGACATGATTGTAACACTTGTAGGATTGATGTGTAATTAACAGAGAATCAACAAATGAACACAAAGATCGGTAGAAAATGAGAGGTCGCAAAATATCGAGATTATAATTATCGTTTGCGGAGATGCATGATCCCTACATACAGCTAAATTAGCTTTCCTTATTGTCGAAACCCCCGTCAAGCGGTATATGGGTTTGGGAAGAGTCCCAGTTATAGTTGCGCAAGCAGCCTCCATTAATTGAGGATTGATTCTACATATGGGCGTCCTTAACACGGCATATGACGTGCTTGACTGGAAGGATATCCTCTCTTTAATAGCGAAATATGTAAAGGCTCCTTGGCCTACCGAAGGCGAAGACGCTGTCGATAACTTGCAGCCGTTGATTGTGAGAGCAAAGATGTGGCGGTGTATGTGTGGCGAGTACGTGGCGGGTGTGTCACGCTTTTTCTGCCATTTGATGCCGCCTTTATTTTTATACACGTTCTTCCGTTCCTCCCTCTTCCCCCCCCCCCCCCATTCGATGATCAACATACTCTTCTTTACTGTTTGATCTCGAGACACACATTCTATCGACTACTATCTCTCATTCAATCTGCCATCCAATCGCATTTTCCAAAGCATTGATATTGTGTTATCTTCCTACCCCGCACAGACTTGCCAAAAGGAAAGCTTGATTTCGGATTCCAAGAGATACTACTGAACAACCAACTAATTTAAGTCTGGTATCAGTGGTATGCGCTTCAAGATTCTTCTAATCGAGCGGGCTCTAGACAACAGACGCGTAAGACGTCGATCGTCGTAGCAGCGTATAGGGAGAAAGTTGCCCTCGAAATGCTATATTTAGTTCCCCATGATTGTTGATCATCACTATTGATGAATGTTTTGGTTAAGCTTCAAGTTCGTCACAACAACACAGCAGAGAGAGAATGTTGCGATCCAATGAGCATTGAGTATCTGATACACTATGTGATCAGAAATATTGGATTTGGGGTTCCCAGGTCGTTTCAAACGCGTTCCGTTTCTCAAGTCTATGATTCCATGCGCACTGACATCGCGAGGAAAACAAACGGGAATCAAAGTCCCGGAAGCTTGATTGTTGAAACCATATTTCGTCATGTACTTGATCCATGAAGTTTTGCATGAATTCAGGTCGGTTTGGATGGAGTCTTCCCGTTGTAAGGAATTGAATATTTAGAAACTTGCGATTGGGACATACACTTGCTGTACGTTCTATATAAACCCCCAGGCTGCACAGAATCTTCCATCTTCTCTTGGCTACGCTCACACAACTGACTTCATATTCTCTCATCTATCTGCAAGTCCTTTATTTCAATCTATTTCAGTCCTTTATTTCAATACTACTTCCTAAATAATAATCAATATGCGTAATCAATCCATCATTTCCCTTGCGCTGGTCGCATTTGCCTCTACCTCCATTGCTACTTCGGCTATAGTTGAGAGAGGTATGCCCATTGGGGATCTTCACGCTGCAATCGTTTCCGCCGGCGCACAATTCGACCAGCTATCCGCACGAGGTCAAGCCGAATTTGCCTCCCTTGCTGCCTCCGCAGTTGAAAGAGATGTCGAGGCAAGAGCAGATGCCACATCTTTACTTTCACTCCTCCCTGCCGGGCACGGATCTGCCAAAAGAGCCAATGATGCGACTTCCCTCCTCTCGCTCCTTCCTGCCGGTCATGGTTCTGCAAAACGAGCAGATGATACTGGATCGCTTCTCGCTCTTCTCCCAGCGGGTCACGGCTCTGCAAAACGTGAAGCAGAAGAAGAAGTTAAAAGAGCCGATGGCGCCTCTGGCCTTCTTGCTCTCCTCCCAGCCGGTCATGAGAAAAGAGCCGACGCCACTTCGTTTCTTGCTCTTCTTCCAGCAGGCCATGGTTCCTCAAAACGTGAACCATCCGAGGAAGAAGTCAAGCGAGCTGAGAATGCCGCTGATCTCCTTGCCGGTCTTCCAGCAGGTCATGGCTCTGACAAGAGAGCTGATGCATCTTCTTTCCTTGCATTACTTCCCGCGGGTCATGGTTCTGGTTAGATTTGATAGACTCAATGTGTGTAACGATAAATGGTGTCGAGCGGGTTATATTATGGGGCAGGGACATTTGCATGGTTACTCCTGAGCTTGGAGATTGGAACGCTGCTAGATACAGCTTTTTAGTTAATACGCTCCTTTACAACTCACATTTTTAATCATGATTACAATGCAAATTCACCTCACTGGGTGGTTGTTCAATAGTGACTATTCCGATTACTAGGCATTCCACGAACATCCCTGATGGATAGCTCCTTGTGCCAAATCATAAAAGCCCCAAGTCCAAACCTCAGCCTGATATCTGATATCTTAAACGTTTATCGAGTATCATCACAACCATTTAAAACAATTTATGGTAGGTACCGGGGCATCTGGCTCGGCCCGGTACTAGCAGTATTACATAGGTAACCTATCTCAATAAGATTCCAATATAACAATCTAGATATGCAGCAATCCAGATATATAACACAACCGTTTTCAAATCCTATTCACAGTATATCATTTACCCAAGATATACAACTAAAGTCTTCGAATGACCGGAACTCTTTTCGAGTATTCAATTATCGTTTCTCATCGTCTCAATTATGATTCTAGAATGTTTGAGATACCTACTAAAAATAAATGCAGCAAAAAAAAGCCTGTGAAAGTATAAACTGCCGGTACCCCCCCCCCCCCCCCCCAATATGGAGCTACCACCCCCTTCCCCGCAAGATATGCAACAAAAGTGTGGAATGGCAGGGGCTATTTTTTATAGTAGGAAGCTACTTTCTAGTATGATGACACTAATTACCCCCACAAGGCTAAAGTTCCGTAACGGGATCTATTATCTCTAGTACCGGTATAATAAAACTATCATCTCTACCTAGGTAGTTTCATCCCCAGTCTCTTCTCTAGTGCGGCACCAACAGACAAAATAGAATAAAGCAAAACAAAATAACACTGTGTCCTTTCCTTTCCTTGACTTAATTCTTGACTCGGATATATACACCGGCACATTCTCCAACCCCCCTTATCCCCTCCCTCACCCTCCTCCCCAATTTCAATTCCAATCCCAACATCGACTTCCTCATCATCGGTTCCCTCAGCGTCTTTAAATAAAAATCTCTTTAATTTTTCTGCAGACGATGCATTTCTATACCGTGAGCATCACCTCTTGACAGATCTACATTGCATGTACCGGCATCCGAAACAAGCAGTTTTCCAAAAGAAAGAAAAGATTAAGAATATAACCACCGCGCGGGAGGAGCCGCAAGCTGCAGATAGTGTATTTTACAACCGAGTTGGTAGAAGTTGAAGCAAGTTCCCTTGCGTGTATGACTGAAGGCACCACCGGAGTGAGACTTTTCTTCCTAAGATATTGTTAGAAGGGAAGTTTATAACACCATATCCTGTCTCTTTTATATTTTTGAGTCGCAAAAATCAAAATAATCATCTTGAGTTCTGGGTAGCTCTAGCGCTTCCCTGAAGTCTGTAATCTGGTGGATGTGTATTGCATATGTCTTACCTTGTGTACTGGGATTCGTTGGTGTGAGGCATCGTGATTACGTCGTCGTCGTTGCTGGTGAAGGAATGGATTCTTCGATGAGATTGTCTATGAAATTGCATTGAGAGTGTGGATGGCAAAACGGATGCCGGTAGGCTAAAATTCAATAATGTTTTTATGGAGGTCGTTGATCTTGAGTTTGGTCCAGTGATTGTCTCCTCTGGCCCTTGGAAACAAGAAAGAGTAGATTTGCTTCATGTGTCCTATTGATCGAATTCTTTTGTGTTCGAAAGATACACGAATAGACAATCGAAGATTTTGTCAATGAAAACGAAGGACACGCTGTGTAAAGTTAGCACACATAAAATTTATTTCACTTGGAAATGTCACAATAGATTCGCGTAAGGCGCTGTTTTCACCAAAAAGGAAAATCGGATGATTTCATAAAGTTAATACATAGGTTTAGAAATTAGCCATTCTAATTCTCATTCTCATTCCCAAAACTCGAAAACTAAATACATCTGAATCAGAAACCCTTTAAATATCATACACAGTAAACCTTACTCTCCTAAGACAAGTCGCTTATATCCAGCCATTTAAACCCCATTCCTCATATCATCA
The DNA here is from genome assembly GCA_000503235.1 of Sclerotinia borealis F-4128. Classification (NCBI taxonomy): domain Eukaryota; kingdom Fungi; phylum Ascomycota; class Leotiomycetes; order Helotiales; family Sclerotiniaceae; genus Sclerotinia; species Sclerotinia borealis. Next base: position 24,217 of record KI628846.1, read on the forward strand.
TATCTTCCCAAAAGGTTCACACACTATGGAGCAGTGCAAAGCAATGCTTCACCAGCAAGCGGAAGTACACAGCATGAAGCTTGCTGACCACCTGTAGCACAAATAGCCTGGAAAGTTGCAAGGGTGGTTGGAGTGGTCGATGCTGTGAATCTTGGTTAGCATTTGCATCAATAAGTAGATAGGAACAAAACATACGAGCAGCACAATTCAAATTGGCAACACCAGCAACGCTAACGTCACAGCATAGGGCAGTATCAAGAGCAGAACTGCAGAGGCCAGATCGGCGTGGTTGGAGAGGAGAAGCGGCTACGAGAGCACTGAGGACGGCGAAAATTGTGGTGGTGGTGAATTGCATTTTGAGGTCTTGGGTTGAAATGTGTGATTGTGATTGCTGTGGATGTGTGAGAAAAGTTGTTGTAATGTCGAGAGAATTTTTGTATGGATGTTTGATGGATATTTGATGGATGTTTGATGGATGTAGAAAGGATGTGATGAGGATTGATTAAGAGGGGAGAATAACTCTTACTTATAGATATTTACCTTTCTCAACATCGGACGATGAAGTCATCAAACTTCAAGTCAATCACTTGAATCTGTTATCAATCTTTAGGATCTGCAATCTCTAGAATTGGCATTCGAAGAGATCTTCATCCCCAAAATCCCCAATATGTGGATATGGAGGAATCGTGGATAACCCGTACTTTGAGGATCTCCAAGAATCATCAAAGCTCAGAGACAAATGATTAGATGAAAGGTTAAAAAAAGTATATACCCCACGATTCAGCTGCGTGCCGGAAGGCGCTCGACAAGGATCGAAGTTACTACTCGCCTAGTTCGGCATTGTGGATCAGTATCAACAGATATTGACTGCGGCTGTCAATATCACTTCAATAACAACTTCGAAGTTCGTATTTCTCACAAAGAAAAGGAAATTTCAGAGGATGATCCTCCATGATCGAGAGAATAGACACAACAATGTGAAAATGAATGCTGCACTAACTGGTGGCAGCATAGCGGTTGTTGTGATTAGCTTGTGATTGGCGGGTATTGTATCCCTCACGAGTTATACATGGGAATAAACGCAGCCTTACTGCACGACACGCGACAGAAGACGATCGATCGTAGGCCTACTAGCCATCCTCCACTCGCCCCATCTAAACAATCATATACCTACTACCCCCGAGAGGAATGTTGGGGATTTAGTGGGTGGCGAATGCTATTGGTATCAAAGCCAGAGCTTAGATCGGCATAGTCAGGCCTTGAAATTATACTGATAGCATAGATCCCGAAAGCCTCCACGCTCTCGATACAAATAGTGGATGTGAATGATGATTTGAGATATCAAGTTGTGGTGACGGGAAGTCCACGGCGGTAATAACGGAATCTCGGGAACTACGCACGATCAAAGTTCCGGACGAACTACTCGAGTAAGGGTAGAGCTAGTGTTTATTAGGGTCAGCCACGGCAATTACTGGAGCTGAGTTGGAGAAATTCGTTCCTTTCTTTCGCTGATCTGATGGTTCACCGGATGTTGTCTTCCTAAAAAAAAACTGTCAGATCAAAAGAGAGTTGATTTCGGAACATTTCCGAGGGTGATTTATCTATCATGTAAACTTGATAACAGCCAACAGCCCACGATGTCGATATAATAATATAAGTGCTGTTATGTAATTGATATGTGTTATTATACAGAATGATATGATCTCGCTCGTATATGCTCGGTTGAAGTTGATTACGTCATCTCGAGATGGAACCTACCTAGCTAGAGCTAGCTACAAGTAGTACCGGTATCTTTTCGTCAACTGAGTGTTGGCGCCACCTCATTCTTGAGGTCAAGAAGGTAACGACGAAATGAATGCTGAGGTTGAGGGCCGAAGGATTAGGCTTGCGGAGTCTGGACATCGAACCAGTAATTCAATCAGTGAACACTAAAGTATCAACCACTCTCCATCTCAACATAACAAATCATTTTTGCCATATATTTTGAAGACAAAGAGGTAAGTGAGTTCGAAGTTTGTGTCAAAATACATAAGCTCTCCTTATGTTGATAGAAATACTACAATGCTAACCAGATCTCCTATCACTTGGTCTTCAAGCTCGCAACTCGAATCTCTATCCTACCATACCTCCTTCACGTTCGCACTCAACGGATAGACCTCCATATACGATGCAAGCATAGCATATGAAACAAAGCCCTTGCATGACCAGCATGGATTCCCACGAGCCTATAAGACATCTGGAACCGAAGTAAATTACATATCGTTGAACAAATTGGGCTGGCCCAGGGAGCAAATGTGTTTGTTAGGACAAGCCACCAATTAAAGATCCAATTTCAGTTTGGCATGCGGATATATTGAGCTCGCAATCAACTTCCATACCGTAGCTTGTTGGCAGATTCCATACGGCCATCAATATCTTGGTATAAATATGGCGCAAGTAGTATGGTGGAAAGCACAAGAAATAGCAGTGTTTTGCGCGGCCTCTATCCTGTTGCTTATATACCATAAGAACACTGTTTGTTCTTGATATGAGTATAAAGATGATGTCTGCATACATGCATTCTATCTACCATCCAGATACGAGACAGGTTCGAAGATTGGGAGTGTATTGCTATCCCGAATCTCGTTTGTCGACTCGTGCACGATCTGGGTGTGGGTGTGCCCAACAGAGTTTCCTGGACACATAGTCTGAGGAATTTGGCTCACCGGCTGTTTCCGGGCAATTTTTGAAATGTTGGAAGTCTCGTCAAGTGAAGGTATTTCCTACTATCGTAGAGCAAAAGATCACTTCCTCATAAACTCTTCATTTTCCCCGGAAATCGTCTAAACCACTTCAAGTTGTACAAAGTTGTTTCACCATTGGCTGGGGTCACATATTAGCCGTGTCTACTCGTACATTGGCGGCGTAACACAAGTATGCATCGTCGCGCTTCTTCTATGACCTCTTTTGTGTGTTCTCCAGTTTGATGCACTTAACTTGATTAGGAAGGGTGTACAATGATATCAACACACCTCTACTTTTCATGGGAGCTGTAAAGCTTCGTTTTCTCGCACAAGATAACTTTGCCCCATGTGCGTTGAAACACGTTTGAACACGAGAGATAATTGGATAATGGTCTACCTCAACTTGAGTATGATAGGTATTATACTCGTACCAGGTTATAGTATTGCGAGTGGTTTAGCTTAGGTATTAAGATATACTGTACCCACAGTATTTAATTGTATTGTAGTAAATCGATCATTGCTAAAGTAATTACAGTATCATTTACAATGGCAATGATTTCACAATACATTCTCTCGAATTTTCAATTTTTTTCGTACAGTGTCAATATCAATAATAAATACCAGTACAAAATCACAGACCATACAATACATTCCTTCCAACCAAAACCAATACAGTACCAGTAAGGTTACTTTATTTCTCACCCCTCCCGTCACTTTAGCGCTAGCCCCGGTGTCCCCGAATACTACAATACCTCATCACCTATCTCCGTCTTTGCAGGTGTTCCACATATCCGGAACCCCTGTATAAGGTTACATGCATACAAATCCTTCCTTCCTTCCTTATCCTTCTTACTCTAAATTTCCGTTCCTTTTCCTCTGAAGCCCCCTGTCTCTATCTCCATATTTTAATCCTATTGGATAACAAGGTTGTACTCCCGTCAATTGATCGTCCGCCAAGTAATGCTTGAAAATTTTGAAGAAATAATTTGCACCAATGGGGTTGGAGTATTGGGAACGTTTTTGGTGTTGTTGTGTACAAGTGTTGAGATGTGATGTGAGATGTGAGATGTGAGATGTGAGATTTGAGATAAGTTTTGTTTGCTAGGGAAGGGGAGAGGAAGGGTGAGGCCGTGGGTGTGGGTGTGTGATGGGATGGGGTAGGTGCGATGGATGGGATGGGATGGGATGCGTGAGTGGGCATCAAAGATAACCGGGGAGAATATCATAGTGTATATATATTCCACCACCCCCAAATTATCTCTTCCCATTTTTTCCCTCTTCCATCTTCCCACCTCATCCCATTCCATCCTATCCCACCCTCAATCCCAAACTCAAACCCAAACAACCTCAAACCATGCACCTCTCCCTCCCCCTTCTTTCCCCCCTCCTCCTCCTCCTCTCCACCCCCCTCTCAGCTCAAACAGTCTACCTAATCCGCCACGGCGAAAAGCCATCCGACGGCGGCGTTGGCCTCAGCACCATGGGACTCGAACGCGCACAATGTCTTCGCTCTGTTTTTGGCTCTGCTAGTTCACATGATATTGGATATATTATGGCGCAGACGCCTAAGAGTAGTATGTTTTTGGAGTTTTTTTTTGGGTGTTGTGATTTATTTTCTTGTTTCAGTTTGGGGTTTTTTTGGCTTAGGGCTTTTTGGGTTGGTTCGGTTTGATTTGGTATGAGGGGATTTGATTAGCTTAGATTAGGGGAGGAGTAAGAGAAGGGGGAGAGGGAGAGGGAGGAGAGCATGATGTGATTTGGCTAGCTGTTCTGTCCTATTTTATTTTTTCTTGGTTTCATGGAATGCTACTGTACAAGTAGAAAGCCATCCATCCACCCCTTCCCCAAACGCTCCGCACCCCCAAATTAACCCCCCTCCCCACCCCTAGACGGCAAACGCGCACGCCCCCTCGAAACCGTCCAACCACTCGCCACCGACCTCAACCTAACCGTCGATATTTCCTGCGACAGAGACGATGCAGACTGTGTTGCGGATGTTGTGCAAGGATATGAAGGGACAGGAAATATATTGATTTGTTGGGAACATGATGGGCTCACTGAGATTGTGGAGGCTTTGGGGGATGGGGAGGCGCCGGATTATGATGGGGATGAGTGAGTTGTTTTTTCTTTGGTTTTTTGGTTTTGGCGGGCGGGTGTGGGATTTGAGGTTTTGGGGAAGGGGGATGAGGGTGGAAGGGGTAGAGGCATATGATTACTGGAGATGGTTGGCTAATTATGTATAGGTTCAATGTCATCTGGACGGACCCAAAACCATATACTGCGATTACAGAGATGACTTCGGAGGATTGTCCGGGACTAGATAGTAATTAGGGAAGAAGTATTGGAAGAAGCATGATAAAAGAGGGATAAGAGCTAAAAAGAAACACTTAGAACGCCTTGCAAACCAAAATATCCCCGTCCCCTTCATAATCAGCTAGAAAAAAAACCTCAAATCCCCTCAATCTTCCATTCAAAATCCTCAATGATTTTCTCCACGACATTTTCTGGCATTGGTTGTGTCATAGCAAGATGCATTCCATATTCTTTTTGTGCCAACAAGATCTTCCCCCGAGTTCCATGATGAGTCGATATACTCAGACTTTTGTATAAACCCAAGGCTGGGTATGATACGAAACCAAAAACACCTGCTTCCATTTAGTTTGCGTCGTTTTTCTAAAGGAAAAGGATTGAATCACTTACCCGAAGCCGGTTTTGTAAGGAATCCAATCGTGCCCTTTCCAATACCCTTTACGAATCCCTTTCCACCATCTTTTATCGCACCTTTGACTGGATGGGTAAAAAGTCCTGCAAACCCATCTACAAATCCATATCCGAAGCTCTAATTGTACCACACCAATTAGCCCAAAATCATCAGCAGAAATAACCCTCAAACTCACCTTAGCACCCACTATCCCTCCACTCTTCCAGTCATGCACATGTCCATAATCCCTCGGCCTATCCCCATACATCCCGGGTATTTCATGAAATCCATCCGCAAGCGCAAGCGGTATATCAATCGCCGTTTTCGACATGGCCATTCCGAGGTTGCTAAATCCTTTTCCGACGGCTATGGATCCGGCCTTAAAAGCGTTGCGTTCTGAGAGTGTCCCGTCTTCCCGACGGCGGGATAGTGCCCCTTGATATTCTTGGCGGTAGTTTCCGGCTATACCGCCTACAGCGAGGGTTATGTCGACGACACCATCGACAGTTGCGGAGGTCGTTGCGGTCCAAGGATCCCAGCGCCGGTTTTTGATTTCGATGGGCTTGGGTTTGTATCTTGGGTAAAGTTAGTGGTTCAATTTTCTGGGTATGTCATGTGTGGCTAATAACTCACAGTGTAAGATCTCCGGCGTCAATCTTTTTCTTTTCCACAAGAGTTGCTGCTGCATGGTGAGATAACTTAAGACTTCTCCTACCTTTCTTCCAAAGCCATGTAGCGGGTTGTTGTGGCATTAACTCACAACTCATAGCTTTTACGGGGAGATTTCGGTGGAATGAATTGACGGCTTCTTTAACGCCATTTTCATGTCGGATTTTCACGGCAATATTGTGTGCTGCCATCATTACATCGGGAGAAAAAAGAAATTTGATAGCGTTTGAAAGAGTTGCGACGTCGAGTGATTTGTGTTCAATGGGCGGAGGGCCAGCACCGGCTACTGCGACCATATTTCCCCAGAATGGTTGGCTGTGGAGATGATTAGTTACGATCACTCTACAAAGCAACATGTTTTGACTCACTCTCCGAAGAATGGAACGATTGAAGTAGGGCGGCCATTGACTAATCCACATGCCGTTGTTCCTGCACCACCATGATGTATGACTGCTGAGACATGTCTGAATAACCATTCTATCAAAATTAGTCAATGGTAACTCCTACATTTTGAATATCTCTTACCGTGAGGACAGTCGTCAATGAACAAAACATTATTCTCCTCAACATCTTGCCCAAGTTTACTCCAACCTTTTGATACAATTGCTCTCACGCGACAATCACGAACTGCAGCCATGATAATCGCAGTCATCTTATCAGGGTTCTCCATCACGATGCTACCAAATCCAATATAGATAGGTGTGGGTCCGGCCTCAAGAAACCCTAGTATCCTAGGATCAGGGTCGTATGATGGTGAAGGGCGGAAGAAAAATCCACAAACATCTAGACAGTTGATCAGTAATCGATTCAACATAATCTGAAAATTACTAACCTATGTGCGGAAGCCAATCCTGCGGTTTTGGAACAAGAGCAGGTGACCAACAGTATGTGAATGGAATATCGAGGGAAGTTGCTAAATGAGGGCCAGCCATGATTGGTACAGGCTCAAGGTCCAAAGATTTCTTTCTCCAGTGGTTGATAACGTCTCCGAGTCTAAGGAAGTGATTAGAAAACTTAACTCTAGGAATTCTCAACAAGGGAAACTAACCCTTGCCAGGTCATTATGTCTACTAGTCCATAGGAGAGAAAATTCGCAGTTTTGGGATCTGTTTCAGTGGTTTGAATATTTGCAAGCGGGTGAGGAAATGATCTCGTAGCTGACCATGGCATGGTGAACATAAGATGTACTGGTATTCCCAATGCCTGAGCACAATGAATATGAGCAAAACTAGGTGGATTGGCGATGATTGCCTCCGCAATAAATGGTTCGCCGGTCTCGAAATCTGGTTCGATACATGATCTCCAACATCCTTCGAGCATTTTTGATATCATCTTTCTTTTCTTGGGTATTTCACCACTTAATAAGGTACTGATGCTTGGGAGTATACCAGGATTTTTGGCCATGTACTAAACAAGACTGTGGTTAGCAGGCCACGACTCACGAGACGAGATTAGACAAAAAGCTTACTGCCATCAAATCTTTCGGATCACCACCGATTGCATAAAATTCTAGGCCAGCATCCTGAACAAACTTTTGAAATAAATCATGGGTTGCAAGACGAACTCGATGGCCTGCAAGTTGAAGTTCATTCCCTAATGCTAAGAAGGGTTGAACATCACCTAGACGAGAACATCAGCGCTGAATATACATTGAATTGTGTCAAATAGACTTGGAGAGATGTACCTCGGCTTCCAACAACTTGAATGACTATATTGAGTCTAGGGTACAATCTGACAGACTCTGGACTCTCTTCCGGTATGTACTCAGGCACCGCAATTGAAGGTAACGGGGATTTATTACCCAGAAACTGCATACTGATTCGTCCATCATCTAAACCGGTATTAGTCATAAGCTTGAATATGGAGAATCATTAGACCATCACCTAGAACAGTTGTTGAGACACCGCAGTCCTCATTGCCGAATAATACTTCGTATGGAGGAGGAGGAGCATCCGAATGAATACTTCCACTTCTCCTTGTATTCTGTTCAGGCTGACCCATGATGATCAAATTAAAGGACAGGTGAGTGGATTATCCAGAGTTACAAACGGTATAGCAGGAGATGATGATACTAGAGAAGAAGGAAGTGACAGAGGGAAGGAAAGAGAGAGAGAGAGAGAGAGAGAGAGAGAGAGAGAGAGAGAGAGAGAGAGAGAGAGAGAGAGAGATT
>KI628847.1:0-32372 GCA_000503235.1 Sclerotinia borealis F-4128
ATTAAAAGATATACGCTCTGTAATGACCAAAGTGTCGCTTATCGCCCTAACTCTTAATCCTACCGCTCACTATAGCTAAGTGAGTGATATCCAGACAAAGAGTATATAGTTAATATAATATTGAAATGATACTGATATATTATATAAACCAAAAGGTATTACTAAGGATTCGAAGAAGTTAAAACAAATAATAAAAACAGTTTTTTATTCGTTATCTTTAGTAATACAGAGTTTGTTAAAGATAATGATAATATCAAGTTTTATATAGATCTTAGTGTTATACAATGTATTCAATGTTTTTTATATAATAGATAAAAGATATTGATTCTTAATTATTATATTATTTAGTTTCTAGTAATTTTGATAAATACAAACGTCTCCACCTGACTTAGTTATTAATAAAAGTGATATAGTATTCCAGGATTTGGATTTATATATAAAGCCTTTAGAAAGGTTTTTATCAATTTATTTTCTAATCATTTGAAGTTTCAGAAAAGATAAAGGATGGTTCTTGAAATATAAAGGTTCTTTTCCAGGTATTAGCTCGATTTTGTGATCCTATACCCTTCGAAATAGTAATATATTAATATAACATAATAAAAACCCTGGTAATAGATTTCTCAGCTATAAAGATAACCTTTCGCAAATCTTATTATTACTAAGTTTAGGCTTTTTGATAAGGAACTTTGTAATATTAGTTTCTGTAATCTTTGGTAGATATATAGGTTTATAATATTTAATTATAAAATTATAGAAATGAAATGGGATCTTATTTAGTACATCGGTTATTTTCCTTTTCCCAAAGAATATATCCTTATAATCCAGTTCTATTAAACTTGATAATATTCTAATAGATTATAGATGATCTGTTTCAGGAGTAGTTTGATTATCGAAGTGGTTAATTTCGTTTTATGAAAGATATATAATATAGACTTTATTCTATTTGCAGAATAACACAAAATTAGTTGTTTGTAATTATTGAATATTTTCTATATCAGGGCATTATTCGAATTTTATAAAAGTCTCAGGTATTGTAAAGGAGTGAAGGTAGGTGTGAAATCATAGGAGTAGTAGTAGTAGTAGTAGTATTATTTTACATCAGGAGAGCAGCTTAGGGCTGCCCTCAGAACCTTCCTAGGGGTATGCAGATGTTCTAAGCTATAGTCTTACGATACATGAAATAAGAGTGCCTTAAAAAGAAAAATGAAAGCCTTACGGCTATTCCCAGTAATTGTGTATTACCTTCCAATTTGTATATTTTCTTTTCTATTGGTTAAAGTAATCCTGCTGTTTTGCCTAATATAAACAATTGTGTCCAGGTTGCAGACTTGCTATTATATAAACTAGGCAATTCAGTAGATTACTTTTGATATAACTATTCGAATATTTATTATACTTCAGGAAACATTTTGCAGATGTGCTTTTGTATATCCTGTTAGTATTCAATCAGGTTTTTTATATTTATTAATAGTTTTGTTTCTTTATATACACTCTGTAAAAAAAATTGATAACTTTGTTTATATTATACATTATGAGTCGATCCTAATAATAGATGTATATTGTCATAGTATTTTAGATTATTTGTTTATAGAATACAGGCTTGCAATCTTCTATTTTAGACATATATCTTTATAAAACTTTGTAAGTTTTAATAGCTTTATGAAGTCTGTGGGATTGTTTAAGACTTGATATAGGTATTGAATACTTTTCTTATTTGTTGATAGTGATATAAAGGGCTTGTTTGGCTATTGTTCAAATATATCTTTTGCCTTCTGGTAGTAGATCAGATAAACAGGGGTTTTGGGCCTTTCACAAAAGCATTCTGTATCTCCCATATACCCGAATTTTCTGTGATATTATTCGAAATCTTTGTATAAGGTTTGGATAGCTATCAATCTATATAAGACTACTTATGGAAATAGAAGCTCCGGCAATGGTTTGACTTTGTATACCAGGTCCTATTATTTGTATCACAGCGAAAGGGCTGGTTTGTATAATATCCACCATTGTTAATAGGCCTCTTCTCTGAAGATATATGTGATCGATTTCACCCTATTATATATGGGTTGAGATACTGATCCAATGTCCCAACTGGGTTTCTTGATACCAAGGTTAATAAGGTAATCAGCTGTCTCGTTTTCCTCAATGCTTTTATATCCCAGTGATTACTTGACACAAATATCATTATCCTTTATAGCCTTGTAACAATTATTGAATATCCATTGTGATAATATAGAAGCATTGGCCTTTATGCCCCAAATGACTAAGGCACTGTCAATACACATCCAGATTTTCTAATTGATGTACCTAGCGTTCTTAAAAATATATTCCAGATCTTTCTATACTCCAATAGCTTTTATATCGAAGATATAGGATTAGATATTGATAAAGCCAAAATCTGCTAATATCTGGTTCTTGCCTAGGTATATTATATACCTATAATTTACAATATGTTTTCCTTTCATATAGTTTTCCGATCTATCTAAAAAAATAGTGATATCTATGTCTAACAGGTTTTTCTATCAGGTATTAAAGGCTTTTACAGCCGTTTTTTTATCAATTCTTTCCATTAGATCTATTCGACAGTTCAATATGTATTGTGATATCTTTAGTATAAACCTTGAGATTGGAAAGACAAGGAGACCGAGTTGTTGAACTTTGGTCTTCGCTTTTTGTCTTATACCTGTATCTCGCCCTTTAACGATTATAAAGAATTCGATTCTTTTTATAAACAGATGAATTATGTTTATACTTTGGAGATATAAGGCAAACCTCAGTTTAACTTCTTTAAGAACTGTTATAACTAAAGAGAGACCTACTTCGCGATAAAAGGCTATTATTGGTATAGTTTTCCAGATTGGTATAACTTCTTATATTGCTACTATGAGAACCTTTTCGATTTGTATTACATATCAGTCAAAACAGATGCTAACCTTTACTTATCCAGGTTTTAGTCTTCACGTAGTCTTGAATCTATCTCTATATCAGATCTCAATCCTATATAGAAGTAAAGGAAGTATATATATAGTTATTGCCTTATGTATAGTGTATACTGGAGGGCTTTATATAACTTTGATTAAGTCTTATATATGCTTTGCCATTACCCTAGTTTTATTTATGTGTTCAATGACATACCTACGAAAGTTCAGCTTTCTGTCAAACCACATTCCCAGTCATCTCAATGCTAAACAGATATTTGTTTTTATAATTATTATTGGGTATATCATAAGTTTTTCATTTACTCTGATAGCAGATGCTATATTATCATTATCTATAGAGATATGGATCATTTCCAATTTCTCCAGGGCGAAGACAATACAATTGTTTATTTCCTATTTTATAATATCTTATACATCTGTAATAAAGCATCTAGTATTTTCCTCCAGGGTTTTGAATACTTTATATAAATATATATTATCTATATACCCGAATCTAAGGGAAATATCTTTTGAAAGTAGCTCCACCAGATATAGTATATATAAGACTGGTAATAAAAGGAAATCTTGAAAGGTTCCACAAACTATTAGATGTTCTCTGGTTGTAATTTGCTTTAACTATACTTTGACTTTCCTTTCCATCAGGAAAAAATCAATTAACAGGAATAAGTCCTTAGGCCAACCTTGTTTCATTATTCTAGCAAGGAATCATCTTTTGAATAATATATCGAAGGCACCTTACATATCTATAATAATTATAATCACTTTTTTCCTGGTAGTTAATACTGTTTCTATATTATATATAAAGGATGCTATTAGATCTATTACAAAGCGTTTGGACAAGGCTCTACTATGTTAGAGACTGATAATACTATACTTTAGGGCTGTCCAGCCTAATCTTTTGGTAATTATTCTTTCCAGGCCTTTTCCTATACAAGAGAATAGAATGATAGATCTTTATAACCTTGCAGATGTCATATCCTTTTTCCTGATTTTGGGTAGTATAGTTATTTCAGTTAACTTCCAGGTTTTCGGGAAATAACTGTATTCAAGATATTTCTAGTAAAGCCGTTTTAATAAGTCTTTAAGGTGATTCCAACAGACCTTGAGGATTCTGATTGTAATTTAGTTAGTTCCTGGGGATATGCTGGATACTCCAATAACATTTATTTCGATTTCTTTTAGTGTAAACCAGGAGTTCCAGGGTAAATATCTGCTTTTTTCTTATTAATCTCCTAATGAATTGTATTCCAGATCATTTTCCGCATTGAAGCGATCTAGGATCTTTATTCTGAATACTTTGGCTTTTTCCATTGTATCTTCTATCATTACTTCATTTGAGGTGATTAGGGGGCTCTTAAGGTTTGGGGCAAGTTTGTACTAACCAACTATTTTGTATAGATTCTTGTTACTAGAGATATTATCTATGATATATCTCTAGTAGTCTTGTTTAACTGCTTTGATCATTGTTTTGAATTCCTTTGTTATTGTAGTAAAGGGTTTCCCTGGTATAGCTTGTCTATTCAAATATTTGGTATAGGTTTTTTTGTATTCTGTTATCTATCAGAGTACTGTCTTGCCTTTTCTTTTGTCCATAGTTCCTATTGTAGTCATTGCTTGTTTGATGATTTCAGGGAATTGGTTAGCAAAGTTATCTATTCTTTCTAAGATATCGAAAATGTTGTTTATAAGCAAATATACTACTCCGTTTATTACTAGCCCCGCTAGTTGTAGTAATTCCGTTTCTGGGATATAGATGTTATACTGGTCTAGAGGCTTGATCCTTTTGTTGGGTATTATTGTTATTAGGGTGTAGTAGTCCAAGCTACTATATAGATTATATCAGACCCTGGTTTTTGCAAAGGATATATTAAAGAATAAAAGGTTAAGCATATTGTTTTTTATATAGATAGGTGCTCCTTTTTCTCCAATGTATTCTAGTTCAGCCAGGTTTGTCCAGACTACTAACTCGTTCCCCTTATAAAGGTTTTCTGATCCAAATTGCTATATTTTATATATAATATTGAAATCGCCTTCAATAAGGTATCCTAAAAACAGTTATAATTCAATAATGTATGATAATACCTATTCTGTTTATAATTATTGGTATACATTCAATATAAGATATCTATTTACATATATCCAGAGTATATCACAGCTTTTAATTAATCACCTCTGTTGGGTTTGCAGTTTTGTTTCTTTTCTGATATATATCAGTATTTGGGGTTATTCTGTTTCTCTTTGTTTGGGGGATGTTCCTGTCCATGAGTCCATTAGCACATATAAGATTCATCTGGGGTGTGTTTTGGTTTTTGTAAATAAAAATGTGGAGGGTTCCTGTACACATAGAATATCTACTTTGTCTTCAAATACCATTTGTAGTAAGATATCGTAAACCTCTAGTATTCTGCCTACATTCGCCTAGCAGACTGTTAGATCCTATATTCTAAACTGTTAATAATTATATACATTATCTTGATATATCGGGCATCTACTCATATATATTAGATTGAAGGTTCTCTCCCATTTCAGTATCCTATTGGCCATTAGCTAGGACCTTCTCATTAAGGTTCGTGTTTATTGAAGGTTTCTGTCTTGATCGGCTTGCTGCTGCCGTGTCTCTTTTGAATTGTATTGCCATTGGACTATCCCCGCTTTTTTCGTAAATAGTGATCTGTTTTCCCCAGTGTTTTAGTATTAGGGTGGATATAAGTGTAGAAATGATTATATCTGGGATAGGCCTTTTTTTGAAGTTGTTCTTTGATTTTTGGTTAATAAGTATTACTGTTTTCATTGCCAGAGCTGGTTTTCGTATAGCCTTAAATTGTGGTTTGATAGATGCCATAACTTTACTATCCACTACCTTAGGTGTTGCTGAATAATTCTAGTGTTCTATCGCGAAAGATCCAAAGCAGTTAACGTATCGTGTTTTTGCTATATAGTTAGGTCCTTGTAAGCCTTTGTATATATCTTTTCGAACATTACAGTTTATACAACGGATGAGTCTGATACATCTTAATAGATTACACTAACCTTGGCAATCGGTATTATATCAGGTTATAATGGGTTTTGCCTTAATCTCCTATATTAGTTCGCTAACATTAAAAAGTCTAAAACCACGGATTAGTTTGAGGAAAGATATTACTTATATAATTATGCCATTGTAAAGATTAGCTTTGTATCAGAAGGGTCTATAGTTGACTGGGGTTTAATTTGTCTGTACCTATATCTTCATTTTCATATGACTTGCAATGTTAATTAGGAGTTTATCCAGTGTATATATCAATACTGGGATTTCAGGGACTACATAATTATATTATATTATCGATTGATACATTTGTATGCCTCGGCTGATTCAAAGAATGATTTCCTTATTCTCTTATATAAGGAATAATTTGTAGATTACTGGGTTTTTTGATATAATAATCTATTCTATCTTAGTAATAGATATAGTAGAGATATCTGCTAATATTAAATTTGTAATTATCTCAACAAAAATGCTTTTTAGCGTATATAGAACTAATTAGCTAATCCGGGTTGCAGGGCTGATAGTTATTAATAGCTTATAATCTATACTCCAGATGGTTTGTATTGCTTATTGTTTAGTATATATATTGTTGGATAAGATTTTTGATAAAGCTTTTTGAGATATGGATGGGTCTGTTCGACCTGCTCTATTTTGATTTGTTTTAAAGATCTTGAAAATCCCCATGTAGATTTTGATAATAATTTGTATCTTCAAGAAAGCTATATTTTTTGTTACTAATGGTATATATAATAGGTTCAACAATAAATTAAATCCATTATTGATAGTAAATATAAGGATTTCTATGATTCTAATGTTTAGTTTCCTAACTGCAGTTTGTTCATTCTCTATGGCAAAGAAATCGATATATCTGTCAATTGCTTTTATCAGGTTGATTATAATCTTTCGCTGAATTCTTTCAGTATATTTGTACTCAGCGAGTTTGGCCTTAAAGGCTTCTATCGCTGGATTAATAATGTTGATATTTGCTTTATTTCCCAGTTTGAAAATTAGTAGTACCTTATTAGTAAAGGTATATTGCTTTCTCTTAGAATGGTTTTTTAAATTGGAAAATGTCTCTGGGGCTTGCAGATTGGTGAAATTCGCGTTTTCCAGGTCGATAACCTTGGGCGACATTATATGAGACACTATATTAACTCGTATAAAGCGATATATATTGTATATATTGTTGTGACTCTGTAGAGTTTGAATTCAGACCGAATTTCAACTTCTGGCGACCAGAAATTTTTCTTCGGAATATTGTGTTTGGATGTGAAATCATAGGAGTAGTAGTAGTAGTAGTAGTAGTAGTATTATTTTACATCAGGAGGGCAGCTTGTGGCTGCCTTCAGAACCTCCCTAGGGGTATGCAAATGTTCTAAGCTATAGTCTTACGATACATGAAATGAGAGTGCCTTAGAAAGAAAAGTAAAAGCCTTTAAGATCATTCCTGGTAATTGTGTATTACCTTCCAATTTGTGCATTCTCTCCTCTGTCAGTTGAGGTGATCCTGCTGTTTTGCCTGGTATAGGCAATTGTGCCTGTATTGGAGCTTATTGTTACATATACTCCAGTGATTCAGTGGATTACTTTTGGTATAGCGATTTAGAGTGTTTGAGATACTCCAGGGAGTATTCTTTAATATGCTTTCACACATCTTGTTAATATTCAACCAGGTTTTTTATACCTATTGATATTATTGTTTCTCTACATACACTTTGCAAAAGGAATTGATAACTTCATTTGTATTGTATATTGCGAATCGATCCTGGTAGTAGGTATAACTTATCGCAGGTTTTTAGATTGTTTGGATATAGAATATAGACTTGTAATCCTCTACTTTGGGCATATATCTTTGTAGAACTTTGTTAGCTTTAGCAGTTTGGCAAAGTTCATAAAGTTGCTTAAAACTTGATAAAGATAATTGATTCCTTTCTTGTTTGTTGATAGTGGTGTAGAAGGCTTATTCAACCATTGTTCGAAGATAGTCCTTGCCTTTCGGCAATGAACCAGATAAACAGGGGTTTTGGGCTTTCCACAGAAGTATTCTTTATCTCCTGTATACCCGAATTTCCTGTGATACCATCCGAAGTCTCCATGTAAGATTCGGATGGCTATCAGCTTATAAAGAACCACTTATAGAAATAAAAGTTCTGGTAGTAATTTGACCTTATAGATCGGGTCCTATTGTTTATATTACAACAAAAAGGCAGATTTGCATAATTCCCATTATTACTGATAGATCTCTTCTCTAAAGATATATACGATCGATCTCACCCTATTATACATAAATTGCAATACTGGTCTAGTGTTCCAACTGGGTTTCTTAGCATCGAAATCAGTGAGATGGTCAATCGCCTCGTTTCCTTTGATATTTTCATATCCCGGTGACCACTTGACGCAAATATCGTGGTTTTCTATAGCCTTGTGGCAGTTGTTGAATGTCTATTGTGATAATATAGAGGCATTGGCCTTTATGTCCCAGATAACTGAGGCGTTGTCGATACACATCCAGATTTTCTGGTTAGTATACCTGGCATCCTTGAGGATACATTCTAGGCTTTTCTATGTTTCAATAGCTTCTGTATCGAAGATGTGGGACTGGGTATTGATGAAGCCAGAGTCCATCAGTATCTGATTCTTGCCTAGATATATTACATACCCATATTCTACAATATGTTTGCTTTTCACATGATTTTCTGATTCATCTGAAAAGATGGTGATGTCTGTGTCTGACAGGTTTTCCCACCAGGTGTTGAAGGCCTTTGCAGTCGTTTTCTTGTTGATCCCTTCCGTTGGGTCTATTCGGCACCTAGTTGTATACCGTAGTAGCTCGAGTATAAACCTTGGGATTGGGGAGATAAGAAAACCAAGTCATTGGACTTTAGTCTTCACTCTTTGTCTTGAACCCATATCTTGCCTTTTAACAATTATAGGGGGTTTGATTCTTTTCGTAAACAGATAGATTACATCTACACTTTGGAGATATAAAGCAAATCTCAATTTGGCTTCCTCAAGGGCTGCCATGGCTGAAGGAAAACCTGCTTTATAATAAAGGGCAATCATTGGTGTAGTTTTCCAGATTGGTATAATTCCTTGTATTACTACTATAAAAACCTTTTCGATTTATATCACATACCAGCCAAGGCAGGCACTAACCTTTGTCTGTCCTGCTTTTAGTCTTTGTATAATTTTGAATCTACCGCCATACCAGGCCTCAATCCTGTATAGAAATAAGGGTAATATATATATTATTACTACCTTGCACATAGTATATGCCAGAAAGCCTTGTATAACTTTGGCTAGATCTCGGATATACTTTGTTATTATTCTGGCTTTGTTTGTATATTCAATAATATGCCTGCGAAAGTTTAGTTTTTTGTTGAACCACACTCCCAACCATCTTAGTACTGAACAGATATTTGTTTTTGTAGTTATTATCGAATAGATCGTAAGTTCTTCATTGATTCTGATAACAGATGCTGTGTTACCATTATTCATAGAGATATGGATCATTTCCAGTTTCTTTGAAGCGAAAGCAATGCGATTGTTTGATTCCTATTATATAATATCTTGTATATCTTTAATAAAGTGTCTAGTGTTTTCCTCCAGGGTTTTGGATACTCTGTATAAGTATATATTATCTGTATACCTGAACCTGAGAGAGATATCTTGTAAGAATAGTTTTGCCAGGTATAGTATATACAGGACTGGTAATAGAAAGAAGCCCTGAGAGGTTCTACAAACCATTATATATTCCCTGATTATAACTTGCTTTAGCCATACTTTAACTTTCCTTTCCATCAGGAAGAAATCGACTAATAGAAGAAAGTCCTTGAACCAGCTTTGTTTTGTCATCCTAGCAAATAGCTATCTTTTGAGCAAGGCGTTGAAAGCGCCTTGCATATCTATAATAATTATAATTACTTTCTTGCCAGCCTCTAGTACTGTTTTTATATTGTATGTGAAGGATACTACCAGATCCATCGCAGACCGCTTGGACAAGACTTCGCCATATTGGGGATTGATGATATCGTATTTTAGGGTTGTCCAGTCTAGGCATTTGGCAATTATTCTTTTTAGACCTTTTCCTATACAGGAAAACAAAGTAATAGGTTTCCATGATCTTGCGGATGTCATATCCTTTTTCCCAATTTTGAATAGTATAGTTATTTCAGTTAACTTCCAGGTTTTCGGGAAGTGGCTGTATTCGAGGTATTTCTGGTAAAGCTGTTTTAGTAAATCCTTGAGGTATTCCTAACAGGCCTTGAGGATTCTAACTGTGATTTAATCAGTTTCTAGGGATATACTAGATACTTTAATAATACTTACTTCGATTTCTTTTAATATAAACCAGGAGTTCCAGGGTAAATGTTTGTTTTCTTTCTATTGGTTTTCTAGTGGGTTGTACTCCAGGTTGTTTTTCGTACTAAAGCGGTCCAGGATTTCAGTTCTGAGTGCTTCGGCTTTTTCTATCAAGTCTTCTATCACTACTCCGTTTGAGATGATTGAGAGGCTTTTAAGATTCGGGGCTAGCTTATGCTAGCCGACTATTTTATACAAATCTTTGTTACTGGAGATGTTATCTATAACATATCTCCAGTAGTTGTGTTTGACCGCTCTAACTATTGTTTTAAAGTCTTTTGTTACCGTGATAGAAGGGCTCTCTGATGTAGCTTATCTGCTCAGATACTTAATATAAACCCTTTTGTATTCCGTTGTCCACCAGGGTGTTGCCTTGCCTTTTCCTTTGTCTATG
Organism: Sclerotinia borealis F-4128; assembly: GCA_000503235.1. Classification (NCBI taxonomy): domain Eukaryota; kingdom Fungi; phylum Ascomycota; class Leotiomycetes; order Helotiales; family Sclerotiniaceae; genus Sclerotinia; species Sclerotinia borealis. The sequence goes on from KI628847.1 coordinate 10,721, forward strand.
ATTTCTACCACAATCATTGTTTGTTTGATAATTTGTATAAATTGTTCAGTGAAGTTATCTATTCTTTCTGGAGTATTGAGGATATCATTTGTGAGCAGGTATACCACTCCGTTTGCTATTAATCCCACTAGTTACAGTAGTTCTGTTTCCAGGATACAGATGTTATATTGATCTAAAGGCTTGATACCTCTACCAGATATTATTGTTACCAAAATATAATGATCCGAGTCATTGTATAGATTGTATCAGACCCTGGTTTCTGTAAATAATACATTAGAGAATATAAAATCAAATATATTTTCTCCTATATAGATAGATGCTCCTCTTTCTCCAATATATTCTAGTTCAGCCAAGTCTGCCTATACTGCTAATTCGTTTCTTTCACATTAGTTTTCCGATCTAGATTGCTATATTTTATATATAGTATTAAAGTTGTTTTTAATAAAGTATTCTGGGGGTGATTATAGTTTAATAATATATATTAGTATTTGTTTTGTTTGTAATTATCGATATATATTTAATATAAGATACTCGTTTATATTTATCCAGAGTATATTATAGCTTTTGATTGGCCATTGTGACGGAACAGACGGCTCTCTTCCGCCCACTGGCTCATACTACATACATAGTATGATATGACGGCTCTTTTTGACCTTCCTTTCACAGCTTAGAGCCCTAGCTCTATAGCTCTAGACCTAGGCATCTTACGCCTAGGACCCTTTCACCCTTTTTGGCCTAGCCCTTATGGCTCCCAATACCTGTATATATAGTCCTCCTTTTAGCACCCTACATAGCTCTTCACTTGTAGATTCTAAGTACACAATCGGAGTCCTGTTTATACCCTTTTGGTCACAATATTATTAAATGAAAAAGTTATTGCAAATCTGGTTGAATTGTTTTTTAGTAATTTGTTAGATTATATATTTAATATAGTATTCTTTAGTAATAGCTTCAAATGTGGTAAGCAGGTTTTGAAGAAAGTGTTAAGTAACAGAATCAGTATTTTTTGTATTAAATAGATTAATCAGTACTAGGGTTGGGTTATAAAGAGGAGTATTAGAAATGAGTATATTAGCGATATAAGGTTAATCTTGGAATATTTGATAAATATATGTGATTAAGGTTTTATATATCTTAGTTTCAGAAGCAGATGTATTAGGGTTGGTATTATTGGATATGGCCAATGAATTTGTTATATCAACCATTGTGATAATTCAAATCGAAGTCGGAATCAAGATTATCAAATTAAAATTGTTGTGTATAAGTAAGTATGATCAAAGCTGGGCTGTTATTGACAGCAGGGCCTTTTAAAGGGTCAAATATACTATTACAGGGCTGATACAGGTTCTGGTAGGTATTAGATAAAATATATAATATTCGATAAGAAAAGAAGAAGGCACGCGGAGCAACACTGACTATATGGTGAATGGATGCCTAAGGCATCCATCCGAGCTAGCTAGGAACGGGTAGTAAGAATGGTAAGGATGGTAAGGGTGGTAAGGGTGGTGAACCCGTGACAATATGGGATATATATGGTGATAGGAATAAAAGATATATATTGTATTCAAAGTATTTATATATAAAGAATATAGTTTTATGATTTCTATGTTTATTTAATATAAATAATTATGTATTACTGAGCTTAGAAAGAGTAATTTGAGGTATAAATACCTTTTCTAACTATTCTAACCCTGTAATATCAATAGTTCATCCATTTTCTATAACAATAAAATTCCAATCCTTATAAAAACCAAAATCAATAGAAAAACTATTGTTGTTGAACAGTTTTCCTTTTAAAAATAATAAATAGTTTGAGGACCTTTTCTATCGCCAAAATATATTCAATAAAAGATATCCAAACTCTTAAACCAGGTTGTTTTTTTGAATATAATAATACTGAGAGTTTCCTATTACTAGATTGTTAAGACCCTAACCCTTCATTATACTAATCTTGTTTACATTATATCGATTTTGTGGTTTTATATCAATAATCTCAGGCAATTCGAGTTTTCGAAATTATAGTGTAATAATATTATAGAAAGTATCCGAAACTTAGGCAAAATCGATTCTATATTGTTTTTTAGTTTTAATCTCTAGATTCTTCTCCAAAAAATTGTATATCCATTGTTTTCCAAGGATAAAATCGAGTTTTTTTATATCAAGAAGATCTTCAATAATTTCTTGAATTTGCTGATGAGTAGAACTAGTATCTAAGCTCTTTTATATTAATATCTATTCTATTAAATGTCTCTCCTGAATTAGGGCAATCTTTTGCATCATTTCGGAACCTTTTTGATGGGATACACAGTTATTGATACAACCCTGAAATATAATACAAGAAATCCCATATTCCAAAGTAGCTTTTCGTATTGAAATATTATTTACGATAGTATTTAAAGTTGTAACAATATCGTCTTCAATAAAGAGTTTCGATATTATATAAATAATAGTAAATCAAAATTTGAAATCAATTGATTGAATAGTTGTTTAATCAGAAAATATTTAAGAAGATAGGTTGCTGAGGCAGTGTGGGTTTTGAGGGTAGCCGAAAAGGGGGGGGGTGGCCGAAAAGTGGGGTAGTTGATTTATTACTCAAATATTGTCACTATAGTATATAGTATAGTACTACGAGGATAATGAAGAGAGAGAATGAAGAGAATACAAAGAATAAAGAGAATGAATGAATGAATGAATGAATAGATAAATAAATAAATAAATAAATCTATCCATCCACATCTAATATAATCTATAATCTCTCAATTAATGTATATTATTATAGTATTATATAGAACTAATCCTCTCTCTCTATCTCTCTCCACTTATTCTCTTTCTTTTCTTCTTCCCTTCTATCTCTTTCTCTCTCTCACTCTCTCTCATCCCCTCCTCCCCTCCCATACTCTCATCTCCTCCTATCTTATTCTATCCTCCCCTCCCCTCCCCTCTCATCCCATCTCATTATCCCAACCCATTTCCTCCCCCTCTCTCTCTTCTTCCCATTATAATTCATCCTACCCTTTTCATTTTCACTTCATTTCTCATCCCAACTCATCCCAACTCAAACCATCCCAACCCAATCCATCCCATCTCAATCTAATTCATCCCATTATATCCAGACTCTATTTTTCTATTTTCCTATTCTTTTATTTCAATACCTTTTATCTCTCTTCTCTTCTCTTCTCTTATACTAATCACAAATCTTATTCCATTCCATCTTTTTATCTCTCCACCTTATTTATATTTGATATCTCATTCCATTCAATCCCATCCACTTATCCCCTCTCATCTCACTCAACCCATTCATTAAAATCTTATCCCATCTCCTCATTCCTCCTCTCCTCTCTCCTCCTCTCCTCTCCTCTCATCCTATCTCAACCCATCTCAACCCATCTCATCCCATCGCCCCCCCTTAATCTAATATCTTCAACCCATTCCATCCATCTAAATCACCTACCTATCAAACCTCATTCTTTCATTTTTTCATTCTTTCTCTCATCTCATCTCACGGACTGACATACATACATGCATCCCATTTTTGCATCCTCTCATCTTATCCTATCTCATCTCATCTCATCTCATTTCATCTCACCATACTCTCATCTCCTCTCCTCCCATCCAACCCAAAAAACCGAGTACCAACTTGAAGCAACATCCCAATATCCCAAACTACATCAAAAGTAACCACATCAAAAGTAACCAAGTCAAGCAAGCCCTTGAAAGTACCAATTGTATTCATAATTTCATACCATAAATCATTTTCATTTCATTTCATCCCCATCCATCACAAGTAATCTACCTACTCCAGTAGTATCTACCTCCACCAAGATAATTCCGCCCTATCTCGCTTCAAAGTTCAAAGTTCAAAAGTATACTTTAACATCTGAAGCTCCGAGCAAATCATCACACCACATCACATCACATCACATCATCTTTTACGACTCCCAATCCGACTCCCATTCCTCCTCGAGCCCACATAATCTAATCAAAAACAATAGCCGCCTTAATAGCACTCTTATTTCTAATAGATTCCAACGCCTCACCCCATTGCTCCAGCTTAAACGTCTTATTAACAATCCCCTCAACCTTAACCTTACCCGAATCGAGATAGTCAATAGCAGCAGCTATTCATCCATCATTAGTAACAGCACAAATATCCAATTCCCATGAAGAGGTGGATTGGAATACTCACGGAACATGTAAGTCTCCGAGAAAGAACCCAGAATAGTAATCTCATCACCGAAGATCTTAGATGGTGGCCAAGTAACTCTAGCAGAGCTATTATAGACACCATAGACGACGAGCTTACCTCCACGACGAACATAATTGATAGCATCCTCGAGGATCTTAGCGCTTCCGGTAGCTTCCACGACGATATCGAAGCCATATTTATACTCATCCTTAATTTGCTGGAATTGAACTTCTGGGTTCTCACGCGAAAGTTCAATATAGATATCAGCAGCATCGAGTTTCTTTGCAAGATCCAATTTCAGACCACCGGGGGCAGCGAGAACAACCTTGCATCCACCATTTTGTCTGAGGAGTTGAGCGAGCACGAGGCCAGTTGGTCCAGCACCGAACATGAGAACTGATGAACCCATCTTGGGAGCAATCTTCTCAAGACCGTGAGCCGCGCAGGAGGCTGGCTCAAGGAGTGTAGCATCGATATCGGAGAGGTTTTCGATCTTGAAAACTTTGGCGGCTGGGTAGGCACAGTATTCTGCGAAACCACCATCTAGATTGACCAATGACTTAGCTTTGAAGTTCATTTGGAATGAACCATTGAATGAGCTTACCCATAGTAACACCGTGAGCATTAAAGTTCTCGCAAAGCAAGAGTTGACCACGACGGCAGTAAAAACACTCCTCGCAAAGTTCAGAGTTACTATATTGAAGTTAGTATGTTGTATGTATACAGACATAATTGAGGAATACTTACTCGGCTACAACTCTATCACCAATATTGAAGCCCTTGACCTTAGGTCCAGTGGCAGCAATAACTCCGACAGTTTCATGTCCTATAAAACTTTAATATTAGACAATAGCGAATGTATAACAATATAGCAATATAACATAATAAATCGTTGTTTCCGCCAAGACACGCAATTATCTCTAGCAGCCAACCAAAATCGAATATTCGAAGCAAGGAGTTAAGAGTAATATAATAGCGTACCAGGAATAAGAGGAAACTAAAATATAAATACGTCATATTAGCCTCTGCTTTGTATACCCATAAAACCATTAAAATCGTCCCAATATGTTTAGCCCCAAGCACGCAAACATCCAAAGCACCCATCTCAATTGGCGAACATAGATAACATCATTCATAGTGGAAAAACAAAGCACTCCCCTTTCTTTCAATTCACTTGATATATATAAAGAAAAGTTACAGTATCTCACATACCTTTGCAATGAATTCTCCATGATGAATGTGTAAATCGGTTCCGCAGACACCACAGGCCTTGACCTTTACCAAGACATCGTTATCACGGAGCTTTGGGAGAGGAACCTCGACGATTCCGTAGACTTCTGGCTTGGAGTATCTATTTGAGTTTATTTATGGTTAGCTTCGATGTTTTATAGCTTCAATGTTTTATAGCTTCAATGTTTTGTATGTTTGGCTCTCCTAGTGGAGGTTCAAGATGTGTTTGATGCTTGGTACAGTGCTATTGACGCTGTACCTTAAAAGTGTTGACGGTGAGCTGAAGTAAGATATTGTACATACCTCAAAGCTTTCATGGTAGTTGGAAGAGACATATTGAGTGATATGTTTTTATGATTGGGAAGAAAGTGAAGGAGTGATGAGAGTATTTGGGTATTTGGGTATTTGGGTATTCCTGAAAGGTTGTGAATGTATCTTGGAATGGGTATGAAGAAGAAGAGGAAAACGAAGAGAGAAAGAAAGAAAGAAGATTTCTGTTTGCTTACCCTCTTATGTAGTAAGGTACCTACCTACCTACCTACCTACCTAGGTAAGTATCAAAGTACCTAGATGGAAAGGGAAGGGACAGTACAGGCTCATGGTGTCAAGGTGGGGTATGTTCCTGTTTGGATATATCGCATGGCATGATATGAAATGCCCTGCCCTGCCCTGCCCCGCCATCCATCTTACTCATTTGGTTAGCTGAGCGGTTCGCTCCTTTGCTATTGGGCCTAGAACAAAGTTTGAAGTATGGAGCTGGTACGAGTTCGAGCTCAACTCATTGATCATATGCACTTAAATAATACCAGGTACTTTACCGAATAGCTAGGATCAGTTCAGTTCAGTTCATAGTTAACGAGGAGAGTCTAGTGGAATACTGTATATTCGATTTTTATTATTGAGGATTGAGAATTAAGAGAATGAAGGGGAAGTAACAATAAGTATTCTCAATAAATGTATACAGTACAAGACTCTCTCTAAATCCATCCAACGCTAATGCAAAACCCTGACAAGCAAAAGCGCATACCCAAGGCATTCGGCGCCAATCGGATTTATATTTTAGAAGCCATTTTAACGCCACGAAAGGTAAAAAGGATAAGATGTTTGCATACCTAACCCCATGTTCTCATGTCTCGTGCCGCTTCCCACTCCCACTCTCCACTGCAAGAAACCTCACTCATCTACCTTAACATACTCGAGTACAAGTAAACTTTGAATAGATTTGTTGCCAAAAATTAATAAACATAAAGATTAGAACAAGACCAAACACAAGTACGACGACGATGACGATACCGATATCATTAGCTACCTACCTATGTAGCGAAGATCAGCTTTTGTGGGAGTGTTTAAGGTGGGGTTGACGTCGGGAAAGATCGTGGGGATATTTGGTGGGGTACTTTCAGCTTGTTGGAGTTGGAAGCTTTCATATGAACTTTGTGGCAGCTATCATGATCATAATTATGGTATGATCACCTTCCCCTTCTTTGGCTTTCCCTGACTGAAAGATCCGAGTTCGGTCTGGCATTAGAATGTATTTCCCTTGTTAAAGTCCGGAATCATTAGGTAATGGTTACATTTATATCGAGGACAATTCGTTGTAGCATGATATTGACATCACTCAATATTCATTTCATACAGAGCGTCAAAAAGTCATGAAAAGGAAAGCAGAGAATGGATCGCGATTTATGAGGGAGTACCGTGTTTTCACGTCATAATAAATTGAAGGAGTATTGGAAGAAGCTCGTTATGCTACCTGACAGTTTTGAAGTGTCAACTTCCACCTTCGACCTATTGCTCCCCCGGCGATTACTTTCACTCGACCTAACGCGCTACTGCCCAGTCGTCCAATCATACATGTGTTTATGGGAATTTCTGTCGGATGCATCGAGCAAGCGTAAGAAAGACGTAGAATAAATCTACGAAGCTGGAGCAGCCTCCTCACGGGGACCTCCGGCACCTCCACGTCCACTTCCACGTCCAAATCCACCACGGCTATAAGAATGAATTAGGAATGTCCATAAAATACGATAGATGATATGTGAAACTTACAATTGGGGAGCGAACTCTCCTGGGGCAGCACCTTCCTTGGTCTCACCACCCTCACGTCTGCGGTAATCACCACGGTCGGCACGGTCACCACGGTCTCCACCGCCACGTCCACCACGGCCACCGAATGGCTTGCGCTCAGAGCGTTGCTCATCACCACCCATCATACCACGAGGAGGAGCGTGGGATCTTTGGACCTTGATGTGTGTAGCTGGGACAATCTCAGCGGGGAGATGAAGCCATTCGCGGAGATAGTCGAGACCCTCTGCGGTGAGGGTATAGTAGTAGTATTGCCAAGAGAATTGAGTCTTGACAAATCCACGGGAGGTCAAAGATTGACAAGCCTTGACAACGTAAAGGTTACGGGTGTCAATGTCTGGGTGCTTGTTTTCGTACTCCTTCTTTGCGACAAGTACGCCCTCACGGAACAAGTACTCATGGATCTTCTTGCGGTCAGCCTTTGGGATAAGCCTATAAATTGATTAATTAGATTTTTTGTAAAGATACAATCATGATATTTGTCAATATCTTACATCTTGGCGGTTTGGTCGAGGTGCTTAAAAAGTTGTCGTTGTCGAGAGGTGTTGAGTAAAAAATCGAAGCAATCGAAGATTTGGATAATTCGAATTTGTGCGGTGCAAACGCTAGCAAGCGAAAGTGTGGCTGAAGCTTGAGTTCAATATAAACTTGCACGTGATTACAACTACACCTTCAGCCACTTTATGGGCTTCTTATCAGGAACTTCAACCCTATCCTACCGAACAACATCAACGTCTTCCCAAGGCACGATCAAACCCAGAATTATACTGACAAACACTATCCAATAAATCGACGATATGGTTTCCCAAACAGTCAACGTTTTGTTGACCTCATTTCCCGGATTGAACTTACCATCAACTCTATCGCTACCGTTACCTACCACAACAACCATCACAGAGCTTCAAGACAAACTTTACGAGCGCATACCATCTCAAGATCGTCGCCTCATCCTCACGACTATCTCAAACAAACTACTTTCCGCCGAATTATCCTCCCCAATATCAGATTTGTTATCTAATCCAGACGATGAATTCCTATCTTTACGACTCTCAGCGCGATTATGTGGTGGCAAAGGTGGTTTCGGATCCCAACTTCGTGCTGCAGGAGGTCGTATGTCATCGAAACGTAAGAAGGGCCAAGGTGATCAAAATGGATCAAGTCGAAATTTGGATGGTCGTAGATTAAGAACAGTCAATGAAGCAAAGGCATTAGCTGAATATCTAGCAATCAAACCAGAAATGGCTAAGAAAGATAAGGAAGAGAGAAGGAAACGATGGGAACAAGTTGTGGAATTGGCAGAACGAAGGGAGCAGGAAATTAAGAATGGAACGAAGGGAAAAGTAGATGGTAAATGGGTTGAGGATAAAGAGGAAGCTGGAGAGAGAACGCGTGAGGCTGTCATTGCGGCTATGAAGGCTGGAGATTTTAAGGATAATTTGTTGGCAACGTCTTCAGGTAGTGGCTCAGGGACCGACGGCTCTACCAGTGAAGAAGATGACGTTATGGGTGGCACAGACTCGAACGATACGACCGCACCCTCTGAATCCGCACCTAGTAAACCAAAGGCTATGAGTTTCTTTGGCTTTGATGAAGATGATGAGTTCATGAGCGATGACGAGGAAGAAGACGAGGAAGAAGAAGAGGAGGACGACGAGAAGGACGACGTTAAAGCCAAAGAGCCCGAGGTCCCGGAGGAAGAAGAAGAAGAGGAGGAGGAAGAGGTTGAAGAGATTGCCAAAGAACCAACACCACCTCCAGCTCCTGCCCCAACCAAAACTAAAGGCCGATCAAAGATCCCCGTCAAAGCTCCCACAAAAGCACCAGCATAGGCCGCACCTAAAGCTCCCGCTAAATCGCCTGCAAAGGGTAGAGGAAAAGGCAAGGGAAAGGCCAAATAAATCGGAAACTGTAGGCATTGGTATTACTGGTACTCGTATAGCGTGGCGTTTGGGATCATGGATTACAGGAACGTATTCACGGTCTGCTTAGGGAGGGGGATATTTATCATAAATTGTACAATAATTAGTTTTGAAGCGCAATCGACGTTGGTCTAAATAACATACTTTTCAAATTTTCAACAACTGATTGATACTGTGCTACCTGTCGGTCCTGATAATGTATACTGTATTGTGTGTGGGAGATACATGATAGCGAGGTAGGTAGCTTGCGCTCTGATAACTACTCGTACATGATACCTTCCTCCCACTTTCTCAATACTCATGATATGATAAGCAACTACGAGTACATCAGCATAATCACAAACCCATCCATCCCTCCCTCCAAGATTCCCTTTATACATCAATACAACAAACATTCCACACGAAACCGAAATGTTAATGTTAATATCAATATCAATCTCAAGAATCCTGTGCCTAAGAACCCCTGCAAAAATGAACCTCTTTGACTACCTACTTAGTAGAATCACCTTTCTTATAGGATAGGAAATAGGAAATAGGGAATAGGGAATAGGGAAAGGAGAGGAAGAGGAAGGGATTACGAAAAGTTACTGGAATAGATATGCTGGCAGGTAGAGTATTGTATCTGTATCTGTGAGTTGTAAGTTGTAGTAAGTTGTATATTGATGGTTGATGATTTGATGAATTGATGAATTGATGACGGAGAAATATAGATGTGATGGGATGTGATGTAATCCTCCTTTATTGTTTTAATATATAACAATCTCTATATCTATCTCTATCTCTATCTCGATCTCCATCTCCATCTCCATCTCCATCTCCATCTCCATCTTCATAACTGCGTATCTCGATAGTCCAAGCAAGTCCAAGTCCAGTCAATGATGCACATACAAATAAGAGTACAAGTCAAGCGACTCAAGCTCATCAAAAGATAATTCTAGTATCCAAGTATCCCAACAATTTAGCAACTTAGCATACATACATATGCTCCCTCACCTCCCTCACCTCCCTCACCAAGTTTTCAAATTCAAGTCAAGTCAAGTCAAGTCAAGTCAAGTCAAGGCAACTCAAGTCCTTTTCGAACATTATATCACATTACATTACATTTACATTTATAATAACATAAGTACAGCCCACGAAATCTTATATTCTGTTAATATATATATACTCGAGTATATCATTTTAGATAAGATAAGACAAGAAACTCTGCAAGAAATTTCATATCCCGTTGCGAAAGATGATTGAGGTTGAGATTGAGATTGAGATTGGGGTTAGAGTTGAGATTGGTTTGGTTTGTTGTAGAGAACACTGGGCGCTTGGTTGTGTTATGTTATGTTGTGTTGTAGAGATTGATATATACTACCATGGGTATTTATATCCTTCTCCTTCTCCTTCTCTTTCTCTTCCTCCTTCTTTTCCCTTCTCCTTGTCTTCCTCCATCTCCTTTCCCTTCATGTTTTAAAGACGCGAATTAAAAGCCAGAGATCAACAATAAACATACAACGACAAACTCGTATATTCGCCATAATTTATAAGAGCAGGAAGAAAAGAAGCTTGCCACTTATTATTGATGTATATATTTCTACATTATCTCATGTACCCAATTTATTATCCCTTACAAAAAAAACTAGTGGACAAACCTTACCGCCCTCGCCCCCCATCCCCCCTTCTCCCCATCACCCCTCCACCTCTCCTTCCAACACCCCCTCACAGAAGAAAAAGCGCGCCTCCCCTTCCCTAAGCTATCCTCCGGCATCTGGACAGACACTTAAACCCTCTCTCCTCTCTCCTCGCGCACAATCCCCTCAAAGTGAACAGATTCACAACCGCAACCACAACCGTACCTGCAACCCCAAAATCCAAACTTCAAAAACCAAACCATCCAATTTCCCTTCCCACTTCCCACTTCCCACTTCCCACTTCCCATTACCATTCCCCAAACCCCATCTCTGCACATTTCGAGCTGCATATCTAGCAAGCACCGATATTTGAGCGGAGTAAGATTAAGATTGGAGCCGTGGCGGACATGCGGGCGTGCAGGTGTATCGGATATCAAGGCTGCGGCGATGAGAAAGAGGAAGTGTCATACTGGTATGGTATGTTATAGTGCACTTTGTGATAAAGCGGGAGATGTGGTGAGATGGTGAGATGGCGAGAAATAGATATTAGAGTAGATGGATTGATGATAACTTATATATCATTCACCGATTTTGAAAATCGCTCGCATGGTATGCTATGCTTACAGCAGCAAAATTCATTCTTCATAGTCATAACAAGCTTCTGAATTGGGCAATCTAGCACCCACAAGTGGCCTACTCCTGTACTCTATCTATGAAAGACACTCTCCTTAGATGTGCTAAAAAGTCCCACTTTGAAACCTAGGTCGAAGAAACTATTCCGAGATTCGTGTAAGTTTTCACTGGATATTAGATGTCCAGCGGACCAAAAGCTGTTAAATTTGAGACAGAACTTGGGAAAATCTTTGAAGTTGATCGCTGCAAGTGAGCCTGTTGCGACTCTTGGAGCTAAAGGTAAAGGGTACGCTATGAATTGGGAATTGGATATAGGTTCTCCGGCTGCCAATTTCAATGAAGACTGTAATCCGATGTGTAGAAGAAAATGCTGGAGATTTGGTTGGAACAGCTTCTGATGCCGAGGTCAGCCTGGAGCTGTCTCCAATGCTTATGTGAAAAGGGTGCTAGGTGCTAGACATGATGGGTAAGAATGACAAACAGATGATGATGGCCTCACTGAAAAGGTTTGATTTAGCGTTGATATTTAGCGTCGATACTTCGAGACATGCTCCAACCTCCATATAAGTAGGCCTTGCCTTTCATAATCATACTGAGATACTACTGACCTCAGATTGGGATCTTTGCACTCCGTAAGTCATAACCCAGCCGAGTTCCATAGTTCAGAAGACTGCGGACATGGAACATAAGTCTTGCTTGGAGCGATATTGAGGTACAACCACTTGGGAGCTTCGAGAAAAAACCTCGAGGACCGTAAAAAGAAAAAGTCATGAATGTCAACATCTATTTCCACATTATATCAAAGCACATCTGATCAAGTTGAAACGCCTCTCTCATCAATTCGCATAATGACTTTGTATGATACACATCCATTGCAAACGTCTCCTGCTCTATCCCACCATAATGCCGCTCTATACAATCCAATTCCTTACTGATCCAAACGAGTCGGGAATGTTCCGTTCTCTGTAATCACCCAAATTAGTCAAATCTTCCCTTCCCGTTCCCTTATGAATCCAATACTAACCACGCTGATCATCCCATCTCTCGACCCAGGCACTTGGGCATAAAGATTTATAAGCCAAGAAAAACTGTTCCCTTATCAGTATATTACCCCCATCGAGATCGGTCGCAGGAACGTACTTGACGACATGGAGCGAAATCCTCGCCCTTGGCTAAGATACACTTGTGGTAATCGACATAATTTTGCCAGCAATGTTTAGTTTGGTTCTGGTTTGGGAATCGAGCATCGAATCCTATATCATATCATCAGCCTGCCATCTACCTCGCAGATATCGTCGGGAGGTAGAATTTGCATACCAGCTATATATGAATCCACAGTTAGCAGTCAGACCATTTTTATATATCCAGACAGTGGGCGGGCCCCCGGGAAGCACATACCAGTAACGAACTTGAACGGTTTGGTCTCGCGGTCTTCAGACATATTTATTTATTTATTTTCCGGCGATCACAGAATTTTAGAGAGATTGTGGTGGTGATGGCGATCAATTGGGACGATTGAGGTGAGGTTGATTGGAATGGGCCTGCACTTTCTGTCGTCGGGATGAGGTCGGCTAAGACCGACGAGCTCGCTAGCGCGGAAATGCAGGTCCTCCAAAACCTCGGACCACGAAGCTCAGGGTAAATTAACTATCGGAAAGACTTGAAGATTGAACAACGGTTCAAGATGCAACCTACTACTGTTACTCGAATGTTTCAGCCGACCAAGAGGATGTGGGCGCCTATGCCTGTAAGTTTGCCGTGGTTTATTCTGGATTTGAGGGTGGGAGGGCTAATGATGTTTGGCTTTACAGAAGGAGGAGCATAGCGGTATGTTTAACCCCACGATTAGTGAACACTTCGAAATGTGGAGGGAAAGGAGGCAATATCAATTAGGGGATGTGTATTGGGTAGATGGGAACGGAGACTGACACCAAAATCAATAGCCCACACAATCTCTCAACGATTGCGCCAATGGAAGAAGATTCCTCCCGAGTTGGTTCCTTTGGGTACGTTTACATATTCGCCGGAACATTCATCACCAGGGCTTACACTAATACCACGTGAAGGAATCGTCGTCGGTGTCGCTGTCGGATTCGCCGCTTACTCTTTGGGTCGCAAACTTTTCGTTGATAAAACTATGCGTCTCTCTCGCCAAAACAGAAAGGAGTAAACTATTGGTCTATAAGGATTTTGGTGGACGGAAAGACAATGGTGCGAACGGGCGAAAAGTTCATTTGTTCTCGAGTGTGGCATGTTCGAGGGAAGGAGGGAATGAAGGACTTAAAATGCATGCATTGGCCAAACCTCGAATGACTTGTACAGAAATGATCCTTATCTCTCATGAATACAAAATTCCTAAACCTGATGCTCTCATGCTTTGAAACTCCACCATATGCCCTGAAAAGCATATCATGTTTTCTTCCTACCAGTTGAACTCCTTTTGCTTTACTCCAGAAACTCCTTAAGTGACACATTTCATGACTCATATTCTATGAACATATCGCTCCTTCAAGCCGGCTTTGGCCCTGCCACGTCTAAACCTTCTAGACCTTGCATGGGATCATCAGGTCTATCTTGAGCTCCGGCTCTAGCTTGTTCAGCTGCCACTTTATCCTCCTCGCTCACTGCATTCTCTGCTAGCCACCCCTCCTATATGAAGAATTAGTGACCACTCATATCATTCCCATCCATCACAGAACTAGATCTCATAAACTCTTACCTGTTCCCACAAAGCAGTTTTGCTTCCCAGTCCCTCGTTCACACTCTTAGGAGGTTTAGCCGCATTGACTTTGATCACCTTGCCGAAGAGTTCAGATTGGTCCATATTGTCGATAGCATCTTTGGTATCTTCTGGATCCTCAAACTCTACATATCCAAACCCCCGATGTGGCTCTGTTGAGTTGGGTCCATCTGCTTTGCTAAGGGAAATTTAACATGGGAATACCAAGATTTAGGGTCTGATACTTACGGTATAGAGACATCTGTTATTTCTCCAAAGGGTAAAAATGCGGCTTCGAGATTTGCGGTTGTGACCATGTGGGAGAGACCACCAACATAAACAGTAGCTTTCCAACGTGCTTGGTCGGTCATCTTGTAGCTTCTTGGGTATTAAGATTCTGGTACTTCAAATAAATCTTTCTGTGTATATCAAGCTTTCAAAAGTCATTCACAAATCGCGGAAGAAGGTGCCTTGATCACGTGTAAGCTGTTTTTTTTAAGGTTCACAATCCTACACCGCGGTGATGATCTCGCTCAGACCAACCGATTATGGGGAAAGGTGTTCACAGTGTTCACATATATTCCCCAAAACAAATCAACACATCACAACATTCATACCAATTTCGCATCTCGTTCAATATACAGTTTTTCCATTTGTCTTTACCCGGTATAGCAAAAACTTGACTAAAAAGGCAAGCTGCAGCAACCTTTTGCAGTATCATCTTGTTTATTGATAAAGAATAAAGTTAATCGAGACGAGACAATGGTCCGTCTAAGGGAAATCCCAAGGACTGCGGCCTTTGCCTGGTCTCCAGGTCCAAAATCTCCACTGGTAGTTACGGGAACAAGGGCTGGGGCTGTTGATGCAGATTTTTCTGATGAGACGAAGTTGGAGCTTTGGGATCTGAGCTTGGATAACGATGAGCAGGGTGTGGAATTACAACCTGTTGCTAGTATTAGCACAGATTCTAGGTATGCAGATGGATTGTATTGAGATTGGGAGATGTGAAACTGTGTGAGCTAATTGTTTTGGCCATCAGATTCCACGATATTGCATGGGCACCAGCAAACGCAGACCATCCACGGGGCATAATCGCAGGCGCACTTGAGAATGGATCTTTAGATTTATGGGATGCAGAGAAACTCATACAAGGAGCTGAGGATGCTTTCATGTCCAGAACAACGAAACATACGGGTGCTATCAAGTCCCTTCAGTTCAACCCATTGAAGCCACAAATCCTGGCCACTGCAGGCTCTAAGGGCGAGCTGTTCATCTACGACGTGAACGATATCTCGAACCCATTTAGATTGGGTACAGCCGCAGCACGATCGGATGACCTCGAATGCGTCGCATGGAACAGAAAGGTTCCCCATATTTTAGCAACTGGTGGAAGCGGAGGATACGTCACGGTTTGGGATTTGAAGACCAAGAAGGCTTCTCTACAATTGAGCAACAATCGAAAAGCAGTAGGAGCAATTGCATGGGACCCAAACAATGCGACCAAACTGTTGACTGCTACACCCGATGATTCTACGCCAGTCATTCTTTTGTGGGATCTCAGGAACTCAAATGCGCCCGAGCGGACTTTACAAGGACATATTCAAGGAATTCTATCATTGTCTTGGTGTCAGCAAGATGCCGATCTTCTGATATCTTGTGGTAAAGACAACCGAACTCTACTCTGGAATCCTCAAACTGGGGAGCAATATGGAGAATTCCCTGAGGTTACCAACTGGACTTTCCAAACTAGATTCAATCCCCACAACCCCGCGTTGTCTGCCACTGCCTCATTCGATGGGAAGATAGCCATTCAAACTTTACAAAACACAAACCCTAGCGCATCCCAAGCTCCCGTTGTAGGCCCCATTGATGGCGAGGACTTTTTCACCAAGGCCCAAACTGAGCCTCAAGGAGCTTCGTTCTCGTTAAACAAAGCCCCTAAATGGCTTGAACGACCAGTTGGAGCTTCTTTCGGATTTGGTGGCAAATTGGTGAGCTTTAGCTTGTTAGCTACCGCAGCAGGAAAGCCTAGATCTTCCAAGGTTCAGATTTCTCAGTTCACAGTTGATTCAGACGTAGGGTCTGCTACCGAATCTTTCGAAAATGCGCTGAAGGCTGGGGATATCAAGAATATTTGCGAAACTCATATTGATCAGGCCAAGACAGAGGAAGAGAAAGCAGACTGGAAAGTTATTGAGACATTAATCGCGGCAAATCCTCGAAAACAAGTCACCGAATACCTTGGCTTCTCTGAAGTGGACGAAATTACGAATGGTGTATCAGGACTTGACGTAGAGGATGCCGAAAAGACGGAAGCAAGTCCAGTTGAGGCTAACGAAGAAGCTGCAAAGAATAACAGGCTATCTACATTCTTCGATGGCGCCGAAGGGGATGACTTTTTGACGGATATCGCTGCAACTAAGGAAGCCAAGACTGACAATCCTTTCCATTTATTCGCTGAATCCGATTCGGCCTCGGAAAAACAAATTACCAAAGCCTTGATGCTTGGCCAATTTGAAAAAGCGATGACGGTCTGCCTTAAGGAGGATCGCATTGCGGATGCATTCATCATTGCCAATTGTGGCGGAAAGGAGTTGTTAGACAAGGTTCAAGCAGCCTACCTCGCCAAAAAGGCAGAAGGACCCAACTATCTACGACTCTTGACCTCCGTGATTGGCAAAAACTTATGGGACATTGTATACAATGCTGACCTCGAGAATTGGAAAGAGTCGATGGCAACATTATGCACATATGCCGATCCAGCTCAGTTTCCAGATCTCTGCGAAGCACTTGGTGATAGACTCCTGGAATCAGGCGATGCAAAGGATGCTTCTTTCTGTTTCTTAGTTGGCTCAAAATTGGAGAAGGTCATCTCCATCTGGATTTCGGAACTTCAAGAAAATGAGAAACATGGCATCGAAGAAGAAGAGGGCGATTCCACATTTTCTGTGCATGCAAAGTCACTCCAAAATTTTATTGAGAAAGTCACGGTATTCCGCAATGTTACCAAGTTCCAGGACACAGAGCAAAGTTTGACGTCGGACTGGAAATTGGCAGCTTTGTACGACAAATATACAGAGTATGCTGATATCGTTGCGGCTCATGGTCATCTTTCCATCGCCGAGCGATATCTTGATCTACTTCCAGCTCAGTACCCAGCCGCAGAGGTTGCAAGAGACCGAGTTAAGCGTGCATCGAGGAAGGTTGCCCCTTCCGCTGCCACTAGACAACCAACTGCAACCTCAAGAGTTCCTGCTCGTGCTCAACCAGCTGCCTATCAACAACCAGCTCCTGTCACTATGGCGCCTCCAACACAATCTGCTCCAAACCTATATGCTCCACCTACAGCAGCTGCATCGGCTTCTAATCCTTATGCTCCACCGACTTCAGGTGCTTCTAATCCCTATGCACCACCAAATTCAGGTGCTTCTAATCCATATGCACCTGTTACAAATGCCTACGCACCACAAGGCTACCAACCGCCACAACCATCTCAACCAGCTTATGCACCTTCGTACGGAGCATATGGGGCAGCCCCGACTGGTTACGGCGCACCACAACAATCATTTGCAGCTCCTCCTCCAAGAAACACAACCCCATCAGCTCCACCTCCACCCAAAGCTAAAGACGTAACAAATTGGAACGACACACCTTTCGTAACGAAGGTTCCTGTTGCCAGGAGGAGTACCCCTGTCACCAACCCGTTCCCCAATCAACAAGGCGTCTCAATGCCACCTCCAGCAAATCCATATGGTGCTTCCAGAGCGACACCTCCACCTCCACCTCCTAAGGGGTCAGCTCCACCACGTGTTAGTTCGCCATTGACGACCGCACCACCACCAAGACCATCCTCCACGGCCAATGCATATACTCCACAGGCACCACCTCCTACTCAATCACCATATGCATCGATACCACCACCTACCATTCCTCGCGGGGCTTCTCCATACAACCCTCCACCTGCCGGCGCTGCACCAACAAGCAGATACGCTCCAGCTCCATCCACACAACAATACCCTCAGCCACCCCAATCAAACATCGCCCCACCTCTTCAAGGAGGTATGAGACCACCTCCACCTAATCCATATACATCACCGTTAGCTGCGCCACCTAGCCATTACGCGCCATCTCAGTCGCCATACGCGAGCCAACCTCCACCTGCGCAATTCCAAAATCAAGGTCCTCCGCAAGGTCCACCACAGGGATCTCCAATGGGTGGCTCTCGACCACCATCTGGGCCTCCTAAGGCTCCTGCTGTGGCAGCTCCTCCACAAAAACCCAAGCACCCCGCTGGTGATCGATCACATATTCCCACATCTGCTCAAAGAATGGTTGACATTTTCACCAATGATATGCAAAGAGTAGTTTCGAAAGCTCCAGCAAATTTCGCCCCTCAAGTAAAAGATACTCAGAAACGTCTCAACATTTTGTTTGATCACTTGAATAATGAAGAACTGGTGAAGCCCGATACTATCGAGAAGTTGACCGAGTTAGCGGAAGCACTCCAATCCGGAAACTACGATGTAGCAAGCAGGATGCAAGTTGACATTCAACGTGAAAAGACTGATGAGTGTGGTAACTGGATGGTAAGTTTCACGTTTTTCTCATTTCAGTAGCACCATATACTAATGATCAATATAGGTCGGTGTTAAACGATTGGTTAGCATGAGCAAAGTTACTCCGTAGAGTTGAAGAGAACATTTTGAGAGTCAAAGTCAGAACGTAGTGAAACGATGATTGAGATGAGAGCTTAGCATGTGTATATTAAAGCGGTTTTGCTAGAATAGGAACTTGTTCTTCGTAACAGCGTTTGATCATTTTTGAAGTTTGAACGATACCTATTTTTGTACTTGCATGTATATGTAAGAGTAGCGTTAGTATAGTTGAGCAACTTGATTATGAATCGGTGAGAACTGGCAATGCTGTCCTAATCAACGAACGTGGTACCAATCAAATTTGACGGTGGATCAGTATGAAATAGCTATTCGTAAATGCTCAATCAATGAATGCAATTAAATAATCTCGAGAACTTGTAGTTCAATATGATAAGATCTTACAATAGCTTAATTAGAATTAACTCCAAGTTTTAGGTAGTTCATTGTCAAACCTTAAGAATCAGCTGTATTTCGTACCAGACTTAGCCTTGGCCCCCACCTAAAATTCCCAAGCTCACAAGCACAGAACAACCCAACAATAATATTATTGTTCGACCATCATCAGTAAACATCACAAAATGGCAGATTCTTCCGAACCACCAGCTGTTGAGACGGCGTCTCAGAGACAAGCTCGCATTAGGAAAGAGAAGAGAGAAGCAAAGATTAGGAATGGTGGAGGTGCAAGGCTTGATAAAATTATTGGCTTAGGTGGTGGTTTGCCCAGAGGTATGTATATTGTTTTATTTCCATTTAGACCATGTTTGTAGCACTTTAGCTAATGAGAAATATAGAGGAAGTTCCATTGTCATCGTCATCGTCGGCAGCCCTTAGCCCTAGAGACCACGCAGATCCGGACGAAGTAGATATCTCAAATCATTATTATGAACCACAGTCCCGCGCACCTCTCCCCGGATCTCAAAGCAATAGGCCAGCGCAACAACAAATAAATGATGATCAGCTTCGTCAGATGATGCTTGGTATGGATACGGGCTCCTTGGGTGGTACTCCCGACCAAAATCCTTTCGCGGCTTTCCCTGGTATGGGCGCGTCCGGAGAAGAAGGAGGCGCAAATGATCCCATGATGCAAATGCTACAACAGATGATGGGAGGAATGGGTGGACCACCCGGTGAAGGTCAGGCTGGCATGCCTTCTTTTCCAGGGATGCCCGGAATGGGAATGCCAGGGCAAGCTCAAGCTGCCGCTGTCGACCCTTACGCCTATATTTGGCGCATCGTGCATGCAGCGTTTGCATTGTCGCTCGGTTTGTACATAGCACTTACGACATCATTCACGGGCACGAAATATGCGCGCGAGGCGTCGGGGTTGTCGAATAATGGGTTGAGTGCCGATAGTGTGCATTTCTTTTACATCTTTGCAACGGCGGAGGTGGCACTGTTGACTAGTAGGTTTTATTTGGAAAAGGGGAATGCAATGCCGGCGGGGGTGATAGGGATGGTGATGGGGTTCTTGCCGGAGCCGTGGAAGGGGTATTTGGGTATGGTGATGAGATATGGGAGGATTTGGGGGACGGTTAGTGGGGATGCTATGGTTTGTGTTTTTGTGTTGGGGGCTTGTGCGTGGTGGAGGGGGAATTAGAGGGGCTAGGTGTAGGTGTAGGTGTTGAGAAATGGTAATGAAGATTCCTTGTCGATATGAGATCTGAAGATGTGTCTACTGCTATCAACTTCAACCATTTTTCTTGTTCATATACTTCTTCACGATCATCGATACGAACGAAACCTGCAAAGGAGCAGCTACTCTGACTTTGTTTCTACGATTTCCTCAGTCTAATCCTACTAATCACTAATGGCTAGTAAATCATCTCCAAACGTCGCTATACTATAGTAGTTGATCCCCATTTGTTGAGCAGGCTCATTGGTTAGTCCAATCGACCACGGGGATGGCCGACAATTTCCCCAAAAAATCTCCTTTACTTTTCTGATTCGTCGTACTAATTCTTTTTCACCGATTCTCCTATCCTATATGTTTTTGAATTACAGTACCAATTCAAGTATCAAGCTCCTTAATACCAATTGCATTAAACGTGTCAATATATCAAAATATCAATACATCAACATCAACATCAACATCAACATCAACATCAACATATCAACATATCAACAAAAAGATAGGTGTAAAGATACAAAGTAGCTTCTTTCTATCTTTTAGAGTTACGTTACTGATGATATCAGATTAGTGTCACTGTCTGAAATTTTGATGAGGCTATTCCTGGTTGTTAGAAAGTCATGGGTACTACGGGTATCACAGCACTACCCCTCTTCTATATTCACTATTAGCGTATATCTTGTTTACTTATACATTCAATAATATAGCTTAGATTCTATATCTGAATATAATATATATACACTTCTAATAGATTATAAAGTCTATATTATTGATATCTTTATGCAATTTATAATATCAATCAACTTAACTTAAATAAAACCTTTATTTATCCCTTTTGTTCACATTTTTTCCTAGTCCAACTAATTAATATAATATTATCAAAATCCATTGATATTCTAATTATAATCAATACAAAATAGAGTATTATCATTATCTTTAATAGTAACAATTAGAATGAGTTCTATAAATTATATCTAGGTAT